>APFE030127180.1:143377-252008 GCA_000404065.3 Pinus taeda | reverse complement strand
GTTTATTTGGTTGCTGGCCGACCTTGACGAATTGTCTTATAACACAAATAAATTCATAACTTCATGAATACTTATCGGAATCGGATGATCTTTAGATCAATCCTACACCTCTCAATGAGAGGGATCCAAGAAAAATATCAATTTCCATAAATAAGATGAACCACATGGAGTTTGACCCTAGATTCCAATTTTAACATTCCCTCTCAACTAGGGAGAACTCCATCCACTGATCCATCTGCCAGACTGTACTATCTCTGCCATTAGTGCCTTGCAATGCTCTACTCTGATGAACCATGAAGAAGAAGAATTGATCGAGAATGTCTCATACCATTCTCTACTGACCCGAAGTCAGTTTTATTGATCAGATGAGAGGTACTTCCCATGAGTCCAAGACTACATGGGTAGGATGCCTCGACAGGAGAACCAATCATCTGGTTCCTAAGTCGCCTCGGGGTATCACAAGGGAAGGCTGAGCCATTCACCCTATACACAGTGCACCATTAGGGGAGGGAGAGTCGCCCTATGATCACGTGTTGCTCCTGTAGTACCCCAAGCCCCCGGGAGCTCACAGAGTTTAATGCATGTAACATGAAGGACCCTCATAAGAGGGTCTCTCAATGACTCCAAGTCATTCGAGAAAGTCACAAATTTGACCTTTCCCCGGGGCTTTGACAGAATGTTTGTGACCTGTACATTAGTCTCAATGTGATGAAGCCTCCTCGCTCATCGATGTACCATATCCTTGATAAGGTAGTATCTGATGTCTATCTGCTTGAGCAATCATAGAATATGATATTCCTCAACAATCGAATCCCCCCTGGTTGACACAGAAGATCACGGTGGTCTCCATCATGTGTACAAACAGCTCACTTAAGAGCTTCCACAACCAGGCAGCTTCATACAAGATCATACTCGTAGCTATGTATTTGGTCTCGGCGGTGCTTATAGCAACTGACTTCTGCTTCCTGCTCATCCATGATATCAAAGCAAAATCGAAAGAGAACCAACACTCAAAAGTGCTCTTGCGATCCTCCACACTGCCTGCCTAGTCAGCATTCGAATAATCATGCAGCTTCACATTTCCGACAGTGTATCTCAATTCATGAGAGATTGTGCCCTGAAGATATCTTAGAAGATTCTTAGCACCAATCCAGTGAGGCTCAACCATATATGAGCTCATCATGCTAACTACAAAACATATGTCCGAATGGAAGTTCACCAAGAACATCAATGCGAATGAGTTTATGAAACTCAGAGGCATTTCCCAAATCTGGTCCGGCATCACTACCATATAACTTCTTTAAAGTTAAGATCCTCGAGGTAGTGACGGGCTTGCAGTTTACCGTTCCACATCCGGAATCCAACTCCCTCTTACTTTTGCAAATGAGAGGGTCTGCATTTGTCAGAAATAGGTCGTCCTTAGAAGGTGCCGATATGAGAGGTCTATCATCCATAACCTTCGAGCAATGATTTGGATCGGTTTCACTCCTAGTGAACCTCAGCTTCATCAAACAACTATAAATCCTCTCATACTATGCTTGGGGTGCTTTGCTTCAAGCCATATAGGGATTTCTTCCACCTGTATACAAGAGATTCCTGATCATGAATCTCAAACTCCTCGGGTTGTTCCAAACATGTGGACCTGCTACATAAGGGGAATGGTCCCCTTGTAAGATTTATATTCGGTACATCTCAGACATGTACGTTCATGCTCTTCTTGAATTCAGGCATCCCTGTCACCATTTGACTCACATCGAGTAGGGCCCCATAAGTAGACCTCCGGTGTTATGGATGAGACATGATCCCCAATGGACCACCCCGCAACTTGATACAAATTGCCAACCCTAAACCCATAAACAAAACATCTTTGAAAATTCTATTTTCAAACATGTACCTTTCCATCGATGAATGTCACCCTGAAACCTTTGACTTCCATTGCCTAAATGGACACCAGTTTCTTCTTGCGATTGGGTACATAAAAGAGATTCTGTACATGAATTGAGTTACCCTCATCTACATTCTTGGGAGCTACCCACTCCATGATGGCCCTTATCTTTTCTGGATCTACTGTAATGCCCTCCTTGGAGACAACATTCTCCAAGTAGTGTACCTTGGTCTGAAATAGACTACACTTGTTGAGCTTAACATACAATTGGTGCTCTCTAAAAACCTCAACACTGCTACTAAATGTTCAACAAGATCTTCCTCATTTTTAGAATATATCAATATATCAATGAACACAATAACACACATCCAAATAAGGACACAACACACTATTCATCAAACACATAAATGTAGCTAGAGCATTAGTTAAGTCAAATGGAACTACAACAAACTCATAATGCCCATACCTGGCCCTGAACGCAGTCTTGTAAATATCTTCCTCTTTGATGTGTACCTAATGATATCTAGATCTCAGATCAATCTTCGAGAACATTGTGGTTCCCTTCAGTTGATCAAACAAGTCATCAATCCTCGGTAACGGATACATGTTCTTGATAGTCACCTTGTTCAACTGCATGTAGTTAATACATAATTTGAGTGTAACATCTTTCTTCTTCACGAACAATATTGGTGTGCCCCACGGTGATACACTTGGCCTAATGTATCTCTTGTCCAACATTTCCTTCAATTGAAACTTTAACTCAACCAACTCAGGTGTGCTCATCCTGTAATATGATTTTGATGTTGGAGTTTCCCGTGGCATTAACTCAATATAAAATTCTACCTCCCTGTGAGTTGGCAGCTCTGTAATGTACTCAAGAAATACATCCTTGAACTACTGCAAAACTAGGTACCTACTCAACACATCTATATCCTCAACTTCCTTACCCTTATCACTAGAAATGTGCACTGTAAATGGCTTACACCCTTTTCTGCAAGTACACTTTGCTTGCATAGCTGTCACCATCCTAACGGTGTGACTTTCTTCTTACCTTGTAAGACTCTTGGTTCCCCATTGTCATCAACATACTCAATAGATTTTTCATAACAATCTACCTTGGTTTGATGTAGATACAACCAATCCATGCCCAACAACATATTGTACGAACCCAATGGTAATTCATTCAAATGTGTTGCAGTAGGCATACCATTCAAATCAAATGCACAAGCTCTCACCCAATGATGGACTTGCTTCTTTGTACCTATAGCCAACTGCACTAAGCAAGATTCTGCATGCAATTCCTTACTCAAACCACACTTATCCACCAAGTCAGGACTAACATAGCTATAATTAGATCCAGGGTCAATCAAAATAGAAATAACTTGATCACAAAGCTTACCATCCATCTAAATGATAGATGTCTGATGCTCTGCTTGTCTGTTATCTAATGCTGCATAAATACATGGAATACTCTGACCAACATCCCCAATAGTTTGTGCCTCCTGTGCACTGTATATCTGAGGTCTATCACCCTGATTCTGTGGATAATATCTCCTGCGATGATCTTTGCCACAAGTCCAACACTCTATAGACTTCCAACTTGTCTCCTTGTTTTGTTCTCTTGATTGGAATCTCTGTCCTCTATCCAATGCATCAAACTTTGTAGATGGTTCAACATTCTCTTTGTTACCTGTATCTTAAGGCCTTGCTCGTTTTCTGCCCCATTTTCCTTTGTTCTTTGTATTACCTCTCCAGTCTAGCTCCATCTCAGTTCTACGCTTCGATTGTTCATAACAATTCCTTAGCTTCCGGATGACCTCCTCTAATGATCTAGGCTCATCGAACTTGATCCTATCCTTGAATGCAACTGATAATCCACTAATGAACCTCTGAATCTTGGCCTTTTCCTCTATTAGATAAGGCACATACCTCAGTAACTCCAAGAATCTACTAGTGTACTCATCATTTGTCATGGAGCCCATCTTTAGCTCATAAAATTCTTTCGTCCTGTCATCAAAGTATCTCTCTTACAAGTACTTATTTTTGAATAACTGCTCAAACTCACTCCAAGTTAAATCCTCCTCATGAATACATCTGACATTCTTCACATCTTCCCACCATATGTCTATTTTACCTTTGAGACTGGATGTACCCACTCTAGCTTTCATGTTCTCTGAATAGTCATGCAACCTGAAGAATTTCCTCATGCCAAGACCACGCCTTTGCATCTTGTGATTTCTTCATCTCTCCATCAAATGTGGGCAGCTTTTCTTTCTTAAACTCACATAGTAAATATCTCCTATCACTCCTCCTGTAAGGATGATAACGATGACAATCATAGTGTCTGTCTGAATCAGAACTAGAATAATACCCGTGTCTATCCTCTCTCCTTTCAAGAGTGTCCAACAATCTGCCATCTATGACCGTGTCATTTCTATCTAACCTGTGACCACCATGCGACCGACTACCATATGCCCCATTAGTTCTATCCTCTTGTTCATATTTGGTCTGACATTGTAATAGATCTGACCTGCAAATATATGAAAATAGAAATATGCCCAGAAATAACAAGATCTGAATATAGAAATGCTTCTATTTATTAATCAAAACCCTTAAGGTAGGGTAACACCATACAATCACTCCTTAAGGAAGGAGAACACTCCACAAACCATATGCTTGTCCATACATTAATCCTTTACATCTCTCAATGGGGAGTCTCTAGCCTCTATATAGGCTTCACACATACAATACCATGGGTCTTTAAATATCATATATCTAATACAATGGGCTTATCACATTATTCCTAACTAATTGTGGTCCCTTACATGATGTGGGCTAACCACTTTATTTATTAACTATGAACCATCACGTTATTACATTATTCCCTTGGGTACCTCCCTCTCTACCCTATAATATCCCCCCTAGGTATACTACATTCCACCCCCCTTAAACATGTTTCATCCCCGAAACATAAGAAGAATACAAATAATAAGATGTACTCAAAAGAGTAGTCCAGAGGTACCATGCATGTGCATCTAGCCATCCAAGACAAAGGTGAACCCTCAATCTAGCTCATGCCTCGCTCACTTGAGATGGAAGTTGATCATGTCGGTTCCTCTGTGTTGATGTGTTGTGGTTGGATCTTTGCACCTCTCTATCTGTTGTGCGGGGGTTGTTGTGCTTGTTGCTAATTCGTTGCCATCTTGTTGGTTGTTTTCTTGCTAGGTGATGTGGGTGGTGATATGCTGAAGTTTTAACCACTAGTATATGTTTCTTTAATTCACCACCTAATGGAGCCTGATTGGTATCTAGTACATGTTGTGGTGCCTGTGGTTGTTGCTTATCTTCTAGTATTACTTCAACCACAGATTCCTCATCAAATGTGTCAATACCTGCAACATTTTCTGTTTCAGCCTCCGTGGACTCTACCAGTTTATTGATGGAAATATCTTGTAATGCAATTTTCTTCTTTTTATACCAGAGCTTCAAGAATTTCTTCTGTACATTAATATATATAGTACCAACAGATTCCATCCAAGGGTATCCCAAAACAACATCCACATTAGCCATATTTGAAGCATAAAAATCATAATGTAATACATACTTGTCCATAGAAATCTCCAAATCTTTATAAACTTGCACCTCCTCATTATTAACATGTATGTGCTCCATTTGTTTGGCTGAGACTTGCAATCTTTTTGCCAAATTAACATTTATAAAATTTTGCTTGCAACTAGGATTTATAGACACAATGACCTTCTCCTTCTGAATACATCCATGAACCTGTAATAAGGAGATACTATCGAAGACTAACCCCTCACATGTCTCATTCTCCTATTTTCTAGCATGAGACTATTTTTCTAAAAGGGATTTTTCAAATTCTTCATTGGGAAGACATCAAAACTTTGTTTGGTTTAGTGATCTCTGCCATCTGGCAACCTCATCTCTAAACTTAATCCATGCTAGAGGTTTCCAAAATTGTCGAAAGGTTGCCTGTTCCCTTTTTATGAATTCTTCAATAATAAGGCCATCATATTTTCTTGTAAAAATCAACTCAGTAGAAACCATGAAGTAGAATGAGGAAAAAAATTACCCACTTTATGAGGAAAATTTAAAATGGCCACAACTTGGTAAATATGGCTCAAAATCCTTATTATAGCATGTTTTTGGAAATGGAATAGCCATTCTACATCTTCTTGTGTGATAGAAATCCCAATCTAGGCACCTTGGAATTTCAGATTCGCGCTGCAACTGTCTCACTATCACAAAAAATTCTGAAAATAAGAACTGATTTTAAATCAGCGATATCTCCCTAATTCAGACTCTAATTCAACCGCTTTTTATTTTTAATTGGGTAATTTTTCAAGAGGATCTCAGATCTGCACTTAGTTTCTCAAAATTCCCCGCAAAACTACAAAAATTAACTAGATATCCACTGTCCACGAATTTTTGTTAAAATTTTTTTTGCAACACAACTAATTTTTGAATTAGCGATATCTACCTCATTCAGACTCTGATTCGGCCAATTTTTTTTGTTTGAATTTGGGTATTTTTTTTGCAAAGAATCTAGATTTGCAATTTGTTTCTGCAAATTTTGCACCAGAAGTTTTAGATATGATCTGAAAACTCGTTGCCCAAAAAAAATCCCCCCAAAAAGAAAAAGAAAAAAAACTCTCCTCGCTTTGACCAAGAAAGTGCTCTGATACTACTTGTAATAGATCTGACTTGCAAATATATGAAAATAGAAATATGCCTAAAAATAACAAGATCTGAATATAGGAATGCTTCTCTTTATTAATCAAAACCCTTAAGGTAGGGTAACACCATACAATCACTCCTTAAGGAAGGAGAACACTCCATAAGCCATATGCTTGTCCATACAATAATCCTTGATATCTCTCAATGGGGAGTCTCTAGCCTCTATATAAGCTTCATACATACAATACGATGGGTCTCTCAATACTATATATCTAACACAATGGGCTTATCACATTATTCCTAACTACTTGTGGTCCCTTACATGATGCGGGTTAACCACTTTATTTATTAACTATGACCCATCACATTATTACATTATTCCCTTGGGTATCTCCCTTTGTACCCCATAATATCCCCCTTAGGTATACTACAGACGTGGTCCTTGTCGCTGCAAATCTGACAAACTCTGAAGTATCACTGCATTTATTGTTGCTTGTTTCTCTTATGCCTCCATGATTCTATCATTATCTGCCTTGCAACTCCTTATTTCTTCCCATACGCTTCACAATGTAACTGCCAAATCAGAAGAGTTCCCAACACCATATTGCTCTTCGGATTCATAGGGGGAGTCTTTGTAGTCAACCATCTTGATAGCCATTTGATATTTCTTCCTGCAAGATATATCATGGCAACTAAACAAAATCATAATAAACCAACGTACCTTAGCATAACTCGGGGAGGATACCTTGTCTGCAAGATCAACAAATCAACGTGATACATGTATAACATAATCATGATAGCATATAAGAACATAACATCTAAGCATATAACCATGCAACCGACATTCTAGCTATGGTCCAGTCATCAATGCATGACCTTAGCAACAACACACACCACGACCTCATGCATGACAAAAACCACTACATCACTGTACACTTGACCACATGCAGACATAAACATGCATAAGCAATACATAATCAACTACACAATGCATAAACACATATGATCTAGCGTGAATGAACGATACTTGAAACCAAACCTACAAGACTAATACATGCAACCAAGCATACAAGAATGTAACCAAACATGCAAGAATGTAACCAAGCATACTACAACGATACATGTAAGCGACATAAAACTCCCTCAAGATCACCTTCTTAAGCTCATTGCTATTCAACACATATATCCTATCTCGGAACCTGACCAATCCATCTACTGTAAGGCACTAATCCACATCCTGTGCACCTGCACCTGTACCGCCACATGTACTTGTACCATTACATGTACATGTACCATCACCTATACTTATACATGTACTTGTACCATCACTTGTACTTGTATCTGTGCTCTGTTGTAATCTATGGAAAATCTCCATATATTTGACATCCTGCTGACCTGCCTGCAAGATCCTATCCTGTAAGTCTGTCCCATAGGAGCTCATAACTGCTAAGTGATTTACCTATACTCACCTGCTGAGAGCATCTGCCACTCTGTTCTCTTTACCTTTTATATATCGAATCTCAAAATCGAGCTCACTGATCATAGACAATCACCGAGGCTGCCCACCATTCAGATTTGGTTGGTCAAATAGATGCCACAAACCACTGTGATCACTCATAAATGTGAACCTCCTGCCCAGAAGATAGTGTCTCCACATCTTCAATGCATGTATAATCGCTGCCAACTCAAGGTCATGCGTGGGATAGTTCTACTCGTGCTCATTCAACTTTCGTGACTCATAGCATACCACCTACCCATCCTGCATAAGGACTCCACCAAGTCCTCTCTTGCAATCATCTGTGTATACTACAAACTATTTGTTTGGATCTACAATTTTTGACACTAGTGCATTTGTCAACAACTGCTTGAGTTGCTCAAAACTAGCCTCACAATCCTTTGTCCATTCAAACTTCTTATTTATCCTCTGCAATGATGAGATAGGATAAGCAATCTGCAGGAAGTTCCTGATGAACCTCCTATAGTAGCTTACCAAACCCATGAAAGATCTCACCTCATGCACATTCTTAAGAGCTACCAAGGCTTCTAGAGCATTTGTCCAACCACGGCTTCTAGGAACTAATAACTCAACCCAAGCTAAGGAAACATGAGAACTAACAAAAAACAAACAATGAAAGTAAACCCACAATCACCAGGGCTATCCAGGAAATGGAAAGGCTGCGCAATCCACTGCCAATCCAAGCAATCCTCCATGCCAATGACAAATCATGACCAAGAATCCACATGCATATGCCATGCATGCCAAAACCAGTGAAGAAATCATACATGCAACTCGGTACTTGCAAGCAAATCTGATGTAGCTGTTGATCTTGATGCCCTCTTGGGCTTTCTTGCTTTTCCTTTGCCTTCTTGATTGGAGAATCCAAGTATGCCACGCCCACCAAGAGTGCTCCAAGAAAACTCTAAGTCTCCAAGAGTATGAGAGAGAGAGAATAATGAGAGAGCTCCCAAACTAAACTGACAAAAGGTTACTGAGTGATCCTCCGAAGCCTTTTTATGAATGATGCCTCTATTTTCTTCATTTTCCATTATTTTCCTTCAATTTCCTCCTCACATGCAACTTGTGACCTTTCACCTCCCTTTTCTCTTAATTTCCATTATTTTCATAAATAATGTGCAAAAAATGCCATTTTGCCTTTCCAAAGCCTTAGCCATTGCCTTTGTCAAATTCCTTAGTCATAAACAATTACAAGTGATCCCCATCACTAGGATTTTGCCCATCATTCATCTTGGAATAAGTGTCCCATCATCCATGGTAATTCTTTTGCCTCTATTAACTTTTATTACATGGAATTTTCATTAGGGTGTTACAAATTCTCTCAAATAAGTTATATTCCACATAAATACCATGGGTCATTTTTTATTATTAATTTTTTTATAAGGTTGTATCCCATCATCCATGTTTATTATTTTGCCTTTATTAACGTTTATTACATGGAATTTTCATCATGGCTGTTACAAATTCCCTCAAATAAGTTATATTCCACACAAATACTATGAGTCATTTCTTTTTATTATTTATTTTTTATAAGGTTATTTTTATTTTAATTTTTACCGAGTTAAAATGTTTACATTATATTATGTTACATTAAGTTACACATCTCTACCATATTTTAATTTTATTTTTACTGTTCAAAATGTTTACATTACATTAAGTCATGTTACACTAAAAATCTCTAGCATGTTGGGCTAGAAAGGAGCTCTCAACCTACAAAAAAATGAGTACTTTTATTAAAGAAATAAAAATTATTATACTATATTTTAGAGAAACATATAATATTCAAAATATAGAGTCCAAAAACTACGAATGCTTAATTAACTATTTTGCTTTAATTATGTAGGTTTTAACCTTGTAAAGAAATTACCTGCAAACGAATTCTTAAAACATAAAATATACAATGGCGAGAACATAAAACAAATGTACACAAAGATTTTCCCATAGATCCCAAAACGAACTACCAGATTGATTTTTCATTATATTTCTTTCAATGTTACAATACATATATATACATGTCGAAGAATTCATCAACCCCAATCTATAACCCTGTATTAGAACATAACCGTAGTTTCCTTGACCTCATCTGCAAAATACCATGGGCAGAAAACCATCATACCCAAAACTATGTGCAAAACCCATGCACAAAACCATGGGTGGGTCCGCCCACCATCTTTGGTCTCCCTCCCATCCTTTGAGTCTGCATAATTTTATTTATTTATTTTTATTTTTATTTTTATATTTTTTTCACAAAGAAAAAATTTGTAACTATTCTATTAAAAGATCAGTTACATGTTACAAAAACTGGTAGTTAATCAACTACTGTTCAGTCCATAAAACTATTACAAGTGCCACAAGTCAAAAGCGATCACAATCCATAAAACATGAAAAACTCAGTGAGAAACTATGTCCACATAGTAAGTTCGGTGATAACTTACTAATTTATTAAATATATAATATATATATTATATATATATATATATATATATATATTAATTTTATTTATTTATTTTTTGAGGGCGTTACAAACCCTCCAACAAGGGGGCAGTTGCCCCCCTGTGACCCCCCATTGCACCGCGCGAGGCATGTACAAACCCCCACGCAAAAAGGGGGTAGCGCCCCTTAGACCCCCCACTATACACCCACCCAACACAATGTATAGCACGTGGTACTAGTCGTGGAAATAATATAACACATACCCAACAAATTATTAGTTAATTTAATTTAATTTAATTAATTAATTAATTTATTTTTTTAATCTGATCAAGTCAAAATGTTAAACATGACATTACATTACAAAACAAAACATTACAACATCTCTATGCGGCACAAAAATGACATTGTATAAAAAAGATGATTATAATAATAACTTTAAAGATAATATAATTTTCATTTAAACTCAATTGGTTAAATAAATCTCTCTCTATATTTTTTATAAAGAGTGAGAAAACCTATCATTACTCACTTGTCAAAGCAATAGTGAGAACAACTATTATTGACTACTATCTATGCCAGATAACAAAGGACCTTGAACTTGTGAACTTACATCCAAAAAACACTAACGTTCAACCCAACAATTTTAAAACATACTCTAACCCATCAATATATATAAACAAAAAAATACTATTTAATAAAAAAAATTATTATTTAATACTAATAATATTATTATTATAGATTTCGGAAAAAAGCACTATGTAGCATATCGGATCAGTTCAACATTTCCTATAGAAACTCCATCCCTCATATACCCAAAAAAAAACTTATAAAATTTTATTATCTAAAATCACTAAAATTATTTTATATAAAATGATTACACACGATATAATTTCATATTTTAAAAAGTAAAATCTTTAATTATCGAGGTAAAGATGGTTGAGTGACTGTATCAAATACTTTCTTAAAATCTACAAAATGAAACTTTCCCCTGGTTCATTTTCACTCTCTGCCATAACCCTAAGAGGATACGTATGGTTCGATCATTTTGCCTAAACCCATTTGATTGTCTCCTTCCATTTTCAAAAGAGGTTTAAACCAAACAGAAAATCGTTCGATGATATATTTGGTACAAGAGAGCAAGCCTAAGTCAATGAACGTTGTAACAGTTAAACGTTTGATCATATGTGCAAAAGTAGTTTAATGAGCGCTGGAACGATTAATTCAGATTTTTTTGATTTTTTTAAGAATTTACTTTCCAAATCTGATCATTTCATTTTTTTATATTATACAGAGATAAGGGAAATCTGTCACGCATTGATTTGGATGATCGAAAAGAAAAGTAGTTTTAAAATTTTGAGGAGGTTGGTGTGTTGAGATTGCTTCGGTGGAACAGTGAGAACCAAGAGCTGCAAAGTCATTGAAATTAAAGTGACCAAACAAACTAAGGGCGAGGGTGACGTCTATCGGAATGCATTCATTTGCATTGGCACAAATTATATTTAACCTGGTGATGCGGAAGATATTTGGAACCGATCATTGGTCTTGCACGCGTGTTCAATTCGCAACCAATCCATCATCTATATTGCTTATGCTTCTGTAATTGGAATTGGAAGCAGAACGATTTAAGGTCAAGAATAGATGGAGACGACAAGAGATATGGGGCAGGAGCAACAGGAGCGTGAGAAGGGGAGCAGCACCAGTAGCATCCAAGTATGGGGGCTGCATTTTGCTTACATGGGTCAGCCGCCAGTCATCACCAATTTCAGTGTGAGCGTCGCCCCCGGATCTAGACTGCTTCTAGTTGGAGCCAATGGGTCAGGTGCTGCATTCTCCATTTTCCTTCTCTTTGCTTTGTTATTTAATCATTCACTCATTTCATGTTCTTCATAGCATGGTCTTCTTTTCAACTGAAAACCCCAAAGATTTACACATGTTTCAAAGACCTTTTGAACAATGGTCCATGAATTTCGTTTCTATGACCACTTGGGATACCACTAGGACGTTTAAGTAGTTGTATTTAGATTTTTTTTACAGCTCTTGTTTTTGGAATCGATCCAGTGTGTTGTAATATGCTAAAGTTGTTCACAGCATAGATCCAGCTATCCACATGCTTCCAGGAAACATTCTTTTACCAAATGCTAAGATCTGTGGCATGGCCTCATAGAAGTTTGGTGCTATCTATGTCTATATATATATGTTTATGTCTATGTATATATGTTTGTTAGGGTGTTCATGACTTGTGGGACTAGCCTGTGGTCTAAGAAGCCACGAGCCAGGAGTGTCTAAGTTGTTAAAATCACCCAGGATGGCACCTGGCTTAGGCCACACCAACCCTTAATATGATCAGATTTTTTTGATATGTCCTCTCCCAACCTATGTTACCAGAAACGGGAAACGGGAAACGAAACGAGAAACGAGAACGAGACGAGAAACGGAATTCAGAGGTTTCGCATTCAAGAAACGAGGAGAGAGAAAAAATAAGAAAATATAAAGAAAACATAAAACAAAACATTCATTTACATAACAAAACATTCATTTACATAGCTGAAAAATGTAATCGTCCCATTTATGATTTACCCATAATGGATTAGTGTGTATGGCCAGACGCCGGGCCGAATATATGACCCTGCTCCAATGCTAGGGAGATACAACAGTGGACTCTTATGACCTCCTACAATGCAGTGGATTATAGCCTGTTCCAAATTAGTAACTTGTAACATTAAAAATCTTTGTGGGATTGATGTTGGGTGTAGAGTTTGGCTTGATTTATGCTATTTGAGTTATAAAAACTATAGCTTTATCGGAAAAATGGGAGATAATGGAAAATACATGGGAAATGCCACAAATCCCGATTGTAAATAAGCTTGGGTCCAAATTGGCAATTGAAGCCACATGTGCAATGAAACTATGTGCTTTCTATCAAACTATAGATTCCCAGTCTGGAAATATTAGTGTAATCTCTCAAATCGTCATTATACATTCTTCAATGTGCATTGTTGAAGATACACACCCCAAACCACCTCCCAAACAGGTAATGAAAGTTAAATTTTGAATGCTGACCATGAAGACCAGAACGGATGTAGAAAACGGCGTTTTCCGTCCCGTTCCGTTTCTTGTGCGTTTTTTTCCAGAAACCCTTGCTACCGTCCCGTTTCTGGTAACATAGCTCCCAACTACCACGAGTTTCAAACCTTGATCGCCGTCCTGTTGCACCACAGGGATTTGACATCTTGCTTACCATATTTTAAAAACAACTATTTTTTTCCTTTGGAAATAATTCCCTGGGTGCATCCCTCAATCTGAGGATGGTATCCAATGTAAAGCAGATGGTGTATACCCAGTGTCACTGATGCCATGAGAAACGAATCAGGTACCTACACATTGTGCCATATTACCAACAATATAATCCTTGGGGTTTTAAAAAAAAACAACTATTATCCATACTAACCTCAAATTTAGTATGAAGCTAGAAGGATTAAAAAAGATAGCGCAAATCTCATTGTTTATTTAATGGTATGTGACTATGTCAGGGCGCAAAAGCATTGAAGTTTTCAAAGTCAAGTTTTTTGATCTTTTTGGATGTTTATTAGAACCAGGGTTAAGATGGATCTATGCTTTTGAGCCAAAAAAATCAGCTTGTGGTCTGAGTAGTAGGATTAGAGTGGTAAGGTTAGAAGACAACTAACATGGAAGCACTTGGGGCAGAAACGAATCATTCCCTCTAAGGGGGTCTAGACTCTATGCTGTATAAGACTATAAGTATAATTTCAAAGAAATCACTGGGTTGCTCTGGCATAATATTTCCTGGTATTTCCTACTTTCAGGTTTGAAATATATATTTCATTTAAATTACCAAGGTTCTGGCTTTTGTAGGCACAATTGTCTCTGACGAAGCAGTTCACTTGTTATTCTGATCCACAATACTGATTTGGCAGTAGAAAAGTGATTTTTTTCCGTTTTAACTTTTCGTCATATATTCTAACCTTCTCCAATCTAGTAAATAAAATGTCGATTTGGAATTTTTTGTTCACATTGTCTTAGCATATAGTTACCTCAATAGACTCTTACATCTATTGGCATTATTTCAGCTGTGAACAACTGAGTAGATACAAAATCCAAAATTTCACTCGAAATAATCTTTTAAAGAAGGAAACGTGAGAGATCAAGCGTCTTAAAATGATTGAGTCTTCACATGTAGCAATGAGGCTTATTATGTCCATGTATAGGGTAACTCGACAATGTTGTAAATTAGTAAATTGTAATCTGAGCAAGTTGCAAAGGCACTTAAGGCTCTGCTGAACTTCTCCTGAATTAAGTTTTAGTGCAAAGCAGAAAAACTTCACCTCTTTGACTAGACGTTTCCCTGATCTTAACCCTTTGAATTTTCAGCATTAAGTGTTGTTATGAAATAGATACAAAACAACAGCAGGAACAATACAGTATTTTGCTTTCTAACAGCCCAATCTTGTAGGCAATCCAAGGAGAAAAGATACCAAATTATCTTGATAAGTTTCATTCCTCTAGGGCAACTTATCCTAAATAGACTAGATCTGAAAATTCACTTTTACAGTAGTTCTAACAGCAGCAAAGTACAGATGTAGCAGCAGCAAAACAGAGCTTAGATTCTTCAATCATGGTGTCAAATTACTCAACAAATTGTTCTTTTACTTATGTTAAATGATAAATCATCAAGATATATATAGCTATAAATAACAATGTGTGAATTTTAGGCAACAATGGTATGTTTTATGCTTTAGAGCAATTTTACTTCAATTTCTTTATTAGCCCAGTGTCAATATTCAGATTAGCAATCACATCAACATGATAGTAAAATGCAGATAGAACATAAACATAAACAGTGGAAGACAAACCAAGACAAGAAGACACAAGATGTGGCATCAGTCAGGGACAAACCCCAATGTTGGGAAACCCTTGATCAAATCTTCTTTTAATCTTCAATAGTTCAGCAGAGAGAGATAGGACAATTTACAAATCTGATAATTTATAACAGTAGCAAAAGAGCCCTAACCAGAAAAGTCAACGCTGGTCAACAGGGTAGATTTGACCCTCAGCAAATCAGCCAACTTCAGTCAACTTTGGCCTCTAAACAGCAATATAAAACAGTCCTCAAAACAGTCAAATTCAGCCCAGTCACAATCTGGTCAAACAGCGCACCTGCGGTCAGCCCTAGCTGCAGTCAACACTTGGTCAAACTGTCCAGAAATTCGGTCTCCTAAAATTTCAGCCCCCTGATATTTCGGTCTCTTGAAATTTCAGCAGCCTCCGTAAATTTCGGATGTGTGGAGAGAGAGAGGCCCAGAAATCCGTACCCAATCAATGAGGAGAGAGAGAGAGAGAAGTGTGAAGATGAGTGTGTCCAAATGAGGCTAAGTTACCTTCTATTTTTATGCAACATTGAGAATGAATAGACGTCACTGTTGGGCTTCTGAGCCTATAAGTTCGCTGGCCGACCTTGACAATTTGACCATAATCAAAATAAATTCATAACTTCATTTGTAAATGTCAGAATTAGATGATCTCTAGATCAATCCTACACCTCTTGGAGAGAGGAATCCAAGAAAAATATCAATTGTTATAAATAAGATGACCCATGTGGATTTTGGCCCTAGTTGCCAATTTTAACACTCCCTCTCAACTAGGGAGAACTCCATCTACTAATCCATTTGCCAATCTATACTATCTCTGCCATCAATGCACTGCTCTGCTCTGCACTGCTGAACTATGAAAAAGAAGAAGTGATCGAGAATGTATCATACCATTCTCTATTGACCCGAAGTCAGTCCCAATCAAAAGAGAGTGTGTCATACCACTCTTACTGACCCGAAGTTAGTTCCAATCAAAAGAGAGTGTGACATACCACTCTTACTGACCCGAAGTCAGTTCCAATCAAAAGAGAGTGTGACATACCACTCTTACTGACCTGAAGTTAGTTCCAATTGATCCTAGATCAATATCGGTTATCCTAGAATAGGGAGTACAATAGTACACGATGCGTCCATCTGTAGTACTATGGTTCCTATCCTCATTTCCCTACTCATTGGCCAGATGAGAGGTACTTCCCATGAGTCCCAAACTGCATGGGTAGGATGTCTTAGCAGGAGAAGGATGAACCACTAATCTTGCCTGCATGTCGCCAAGGGGTATCGCAGGGGAAGGCTAAACCACTCACTTTATACACAACAAACCACTAAGGGAAGGCTAAACCACTCACTCTATGGTTTCTCATCGCTCTAGGAAGTACCCCAAGCTCCCTAGAGCTCCCAGAGCTCAATGTCCATCTCATATAGGTCCCTCATAAGATGGTCTCTCCACGACTCCAAGTCGTTCTCGGAAGGCCAAGAACTTGACCTTCCCCAGGGGCTTTGTTAGAATATCGACGACCTGCTCATCAGTCCCAATGTGATGGAGCCTTATTGCTCCTCGTTGTACCATATCCCGGATAAAGTTGTACTTGATATCTATATGTTTGGAGCGATCATGAAACACAGGATCCTTTGATAATAGGATCCCACTCTGGTTGTCGTAGAGGATCACAGTGGTATCCAACTCATGTCCAAACAACTCACTGAAGAGCTTCCTCAACTAGACAACTTCACAGGGGGCCATACTAGCATTCGGCCTCGACGGTGCTCAAGGCAACCGATTTCTACTTCCTGTTCATCCAGCATATCGAAGCATAACCCAAAGAAAACAACATCCAGAAGTGCTTTTGCGATCCACGACACTGCCAACCTAGTTAGAATCAAAATAACCATGCAGCCTCACATCTTCGGCAGTGTATCTCAATCCATGAGTGATTGTGCCCCGAAGATATCTCAAAAGATTCTTGGCACCAATCCAATGTATATAATGAGGCTCAACCATATATTGGCCCAATGTGTTAACTGCAAAACATATGTTCGGATGGGAGTTCACCAAGAACAACAGTGCTCCTATGAGTTGACGATACTCAGAAGCATTTACCAATTCAGGTCCAGCAGCACTACCACATAACTTCTTAAATTTAAGTTCCATTGGAGTAGTCACAGGGTTACAGTCCACCATCCCAAATCTTTCCAATATCTTCACAACATATTTTCCTTGAGAGAGTAAAATTTCACTTGGCTTTTGCTAGACCTCCAACCCTAGGAAATAGTGCATCGGTCCTAGGTCCTTCATCTCAAATTCAGAAGCCAACTCCCTCATACATTTGTGAATGAGAGAGTTTGCACCTATTAGAAAGAGGTCGTCCACATAAAGTATCAGAATGAGAGGTTTATCATTTTCAATCTTAAAGTAAAGGTTCAGATCGGCTTCACTTCTAGTGAATCCCAACTTCATCATATAGCTATCGATCCTCTCATACCAAGCCCGAGGTGCTTGCTTCAACCCATAGAGAGCTTTCTTCAACCTGCATACATGAGATTCCTGATCATGAACCTCAAACGCCTCAGGTTGTTCCACATAGACTTCCTCTTTGATTGAACCATGCAAGAAAGCGATCTTGACATCCATCTGATGTAGGTTCCATCTTCGCGAGGTAGCAAGGGCTATGATTGAGCGGATGGTGGTGTATCGGGCAACAGGTGCAAATATCTCATCTTTATCTACACCTTCCTTTTGAGAGAAGCCTCGAGCAACAAAGCGAGCCTTGAACTTTTCTGCACTTCTGTCAGCTCCATGCTTGATTTTGTAGAGCCACTTAGAGGTGACAACCGATTTGTCCTGGGGTCTAGGGATCACATCCCAAACATCATTCTTCATAATTGACTCGTATTCTTCATTCATAGCATCCTTCCATACTTGATGCTTCACGACTTTTTCGAATGATGAAGGCTCATTTTGAATGATTGTGCTCATGGCGGTCAAATATCCTTGATACCGATTCGGCTTCTTGTTTTCACGGAAAGTCCCCCTTGGTGCAATGTCTCTCAGCATCTTTGAGAGTCTCCCTAAGCCATGAGGGTCTCCTTTTGGAGGAGGAGGGCTCATGAGGAGGAGGATCAATAGGATCCATAGGTTCATCAACATTAGGCATCGTTTCCTCTTCTTTTGCACACTGATTTCCGGTGTCAGCTTCTTTGTCCTTCCTTAGGATAGGAAGGTTGTTGATCTTCCTGAGGGCCATATCTTTGTCGAAAGTGACATCATGACTTATCTCAACTTCCTTTTGACCAACCACATAAATTCTATATCCCTTAGAATTTTCACTAGAGCCCACAAAGATTCCTTTCTTCCTAGATGCACCCAATTTGCGTCTTTTCTCTTTCGGCACATGAAAATATACGAGACTTCCAAAAGTTCTAAAATGAGAGACGTCGAGTTTCTTACCAGCGAACATTTCTTCGGGAGTCTTGGAGTCCAATGCTTGATGAGGGCATCTGTTTTGAACATACACGGTGGTATTTGTAGCTTCAGCCCATAGGAACTTCGGAAGGCGTTGATCATGGAGCATGGCACAATTGCTTCTACAATAGAGCGATCCTTCCTTTTAGCCACACCATTCTGCTTAGGAGTGTATGGCGTTGTAGTCTCCCTCTTAATGCCAGCTTCTCTGCAATAATCTTGGAATTCATTGGATTCTTACTCGGATTGGTTTTCAATCAAGGCTTTGAAGTGTCGGAACCAGGTGAACACTTCATCCTTCTTCTTCAAGAAGTAGATCCAGGTCTAAGATAATATAAGTATTCTCCCAAAGAGTTTACGGGCATCATACTAGATATGTCGAAGTGGATCAATTGCAATATATTTGTGGTCTTGCTATGACTTGAGGGGAATGGTCCTCTTGTAAGTTTTCCTTCGGCACATCCCAAACATACACCTTCATGCTCTACTTTCTACTTTGAACTCAGGCATACCTATCACCATCTATCTCACATCGGGTAGGGCCTTATAATGTAGATGGCCCAACCTCTGGTGCCATAGTTCAGATTGTAGAGATGTGTCACAAGACATGGCTTCCAATGGAATTCCTCCAACTTGATACAAAGTGTCAACCCTGAACCCAAGAGTAAAAGCATATTTTAAATTTCTTTTCCAAACACGTACCTTTCCTTCAATGAATGCCACCTTGAATCCTTTGTCCTCCATGGCTGAAATGGACACCAGGTTCTTCTTGAGATCAGGTACATATAGTACTTCTTGCAAATGAATAGTGTTACCTTGATTCAATTGAAGGGTAACATTACCTACTCCCTTCACGGGATAGGTAGCATCGTCTCCAAGGATGATCTCCAAGTTTGTCTCCTTTTCTATCAGATTAGAGAGGGCTTCCTTGTATCTGTTGAAGTGCCTTGAGGCACCACTATGAATCAACCAATTTCCCAAAGTGTCCGGAGGAGAGGCAGTGGAGAGGGCCGATATAAGATAGTACTCTTTTTGCTTATTGTTAACATCATTTGATTCTTCATACCTGGAGTTCCTTGATTTCTTGGAGGGTCGACCATTTCTTTGATGTCCCGCATTCCTTTTTCCTTTGCCATTGGACCTGCCATTCCTTTGATTGTTGTTGTTGAAGTTGCCCCTGGAATGAGTGTGATCATCATCATGCAATGTGTCCCTTCTATTTGGACACTCCCTTGCATAGTGGCCAAACTTATTGCAAACAAAGCACCCGCCCTTCCTTCCTCCCTTAGATCTAGGCTTTCCATGGGAATGACCTTTAGACCCTGCATTATTTCCCCTTTTGGCATGAGCGGAGAATGCAGTGGGGTTGCTTCTATTAGAAGGCATTTCTTGCTCCACCATTCTTGTTTCTTCTTGAATGCATCTCAACATCAGTTCTTCAAACCTTGGAATTCGATCATTGTTGAGGACTGTGGTTCTAAATACAAACCACTCAGGTGGGAGTCCTCCAAGGATGGTGAGAGTAAGTTCCTTGTCAGGAATGACTTCTCCAATTGAGAGTAGATCATTCTTGATCTCAGTGATACTCAAGAAATAGGATTGAATATCCTCGTCCTTGCCCTTTTTAATATCCTTCAACTTATTCTTGAGAAATAGAATTGATTAACATTATGAACCTTGAACATGCTGACCAACCTGTCGTAGATCTCCTTGGAGGTCTCAATTGGGAGATGTAGGCTACCAGATGCTTGTTAATGGAATCCTTGATAATCTTCTTTTCTTTGACTTCAACCCTATTGTACTTGGTCTTCACAGCAGTCAGTGCATTTGAAGGAGGTTCAGGGATTTTACCTTGCACATAGTTCATCACTTATTTTTCTTCGAAGGTCAAATTGAGAGACATCTTCCATCCATGATAGTCAGATTTATCATGGAGCTTGTCTTCAGTCGGGAAGTAGGATGAGGAACCCATTGAACCTTTTGTTCTTGTCCAACTGTCTTTGGTGATTGTTCTTTTACTCTTACTTGGGCATTGTCTTCACCTCAGCTTTGATACTATGTTAATTTTAGGCAACAATGGTATGTTCTATGCTTTAGAGCAATTTTTCTTCAATTTCTTTATTAGTCCAATATCAATATTCAAATTAGCAATCACATCAACATGATAGTAAAATGCAAATAGAACATAAACATAAACAGTAGAAGACAAGCTAAGATAGGAGGACACAAGATGTGGTACCAGCCAAGGACAAACCCCAATGTGGGGAAACCCTTAATCAATTCTTCTTTTAATCTTCAATAGTTCAACAGATAGATATAGTTCAATTTACAAATGTGATCATTTATAACAGAAGCAAAAGAGCCCTAACCAAAAAAGTCAACGTTGGTAAACAGGGCAGATTAGACCCTTAGCAAATCGGTCAACTTCAGTCAACTCGGCCTCCAAACAGCAAGATATAACAACCCTCAAAACAATCAAATTCAGCCTAGTCAAAGTTTGTTCAAACAATGCACTTGTGGTCAGCCCTAGCTACAGTCAACACTGGTCAACACTTGGTCAAATTGTCCAGAAATTCGGTCTCCCCTAATTTTGGCCTCCTGAAATTTCGCTCTCCTAAAATTTCGGCTGCCTGAAATTTTGCTCTCCTGAAATTTTGGACGTGTGGAGAGCGAGAGGTCCAAAAATCTGTACCCAATCAATGAGGAGAGAGAGAGAGAGAGAAGTGTGAAGATGAGTGTGTCCAAATGAAGCTAAGTCACCTTCTATTTATATGCAACGTTGAGGATGAATAGACGTGACTGTTGGGCTTTTGAACCTACATAAGTTTGCTGGCCGACCTTGACAATTTGACCATAATCAAAATAAATTCATAACTTCATTTGTGCATGTCAGAATCAGATGATCTTTAGATCAATCCTACACCTCTCGGAGAGAAGAATCCAAAAAAAATATCAGCTCTCATAAATAAGATGACCCATGTGGAGTTTGGCCCTAGTTGTCAATTTTAACACAATGCATGACAAACATATGTCTGAAAATCAAATACAAAAATTGCACAAGTTTTGGATAGCTGAAAACTTCATTAATATGCTCAAGATGAAGTTCAAAGTAAATACCATAGCCCTCTCCCAAGGCTAGTATGAAACCACAAGCTCTTCAAAACCCTAGTAGGGAAAACAATAAAAACCCTAGCTCAACCAAGGACCTCCAACATGAAGAATCACTCCAACAAGTTCTCCAAGGAAAGATGTCCTCTTCCTTTCTTCTCCACCAAATATACCCTAGGGTTTATCACAAAACCCTAACCCCAAACCTCCAATGGATAAAACCCTAACCCTAGAAACCCTAGTGATTCCGAGAGAGAGAGAGAGAGTACAAATGAAGATAGAAGACTAATGTGCACTCTTCTCTAGGTCACATCTCAACACAAGAGTTAATACAAGATGAGTGAATGATGTATGAATGAGATTGTCTCCAATGCCTCCTCAAGAGTAAACCCTAGTTAGAGTTCAAACTCCAAACCGAGACGTCCTCCTTCCTTTTCAAAGCTTCTCCTAGGCTGTTCTCATGAACCCTAGCAAATCACTTCAAGAAGAAAAGAAAAAGGAGAAGAGTACAATGATATGAATGAGGACTCTCTCCTTCTATTTATATGGGAGGTAAGGGAGGCCAACAATATAATGTGGGCCCAAGTCCTTACAGACACCCTGTGATGAGCACTTGCAGGCCAACACAAGTGAAGCGTTCCAACCAAAGTACACATGTCATGCTCCAAGGTGATGTCATACACAATAAGGGCTTAGAGATGATGTAGCTACACAAGGTATGTCCACATCCCCCTATCACAAGCCTCCACGGACTCTATCGATCATCGTAGGCAATGTACTCCATCGATTTAGTTACCCTTGCAAAAACATTGTTGTAGCCCAGGCATCTCTGAGTCAACTCAAAGTCACCAATTAGGAATTTAAACAATCCCATGCTATCTAGTGCCTAATGCTCTCCTCCCAAATGCCAATGCTTTGTAGAAAATTAAATGACCTGCATCCTTTCCCAGTTTTCAAATTTTGCTAGTGTTTTTCAAACCCACATGTTTTGACAGCTGATATAAAAATTCTTAAGCATTCATTTGAAACGTAAAATAACGCTTCTACTATTTAATTTTGCACAACTGATACTAGAAGAAATAGCAAGCACACACAATGATTTGACATACTTTGTTTTGGTCAACTTGATCCTGGAAAAACCCCACAGTTGGGGAAAACCAGTTCTTCTAGGAGGATTTATTTGCTTCTAAGAAATTTCATAAAACAAAGAATTCAACAAGAGATTTACTTATCTCTTCCCTTTTGTAGCATTTCAAAAGTCCTCATTACAGTGAACTTTTGAACTGATATTATCTTCACACAGTCTTCTCTCTTTCCAGTGAAGAACTCGACCTCTGGACTGCTCCTTTTGCTCAGGGATTCGAACCACACATTCAGTCACTGGTTCCTTAAAAACTTGACCTCAGTTACAGCAAATACCTACCTAGGTCTGTGCTCACGGGTTTCCTCTTCCAAAGCAGCTCACTGAAACTTACATAAATCTGCCCAAAATTTTCACTGAAGCAGACTCCTTATAGCTCGAAATTTTCGCTTGCAGTCAAAGGACCATAAACAGTCAACCAAAAATTTAGTTTGAGCTGCTGGTTCGATCTGTAAGCTACAAGTAATAGTGTCACCTGTCACAACCTTCGAGCTCTCTCATGAAGACTTAACCTTGACCTCTAAGAAGAAATGCAAACTGCTGTAGTGAAGGGTTCTTTGATCTCTGCTGTAGAAGTTTTTCACAAAGTTTCTCCTCCTTTCTCCTAGCTCCTCTCTTCAATGCTCTCATGAGAATAAAAGAGCTCAATCTCCTTTTTCCTCCATTTTGTCTTCTCCATAAGATGAGAACCCTGTCCTTAAGATCTAATGGTTGAGATTCAATCTCAAACCATTTGGATCAAAGGTGGAGATTAGTCCCTTACTTGACCCCTCCTCATGTGGCCTCTCTTTCTATTAATTAGACTCCTAGTACTTTTAATGTTTTAGTACTGAGGTCACTTTTTTCTCATAAAGTCACTTTTAAAATTTAAAAGTCACTTTAATAATATAAAGTGTACTTAGTACTTTTTCACATAAAGTGATTTTTAAAACACATGTGACTTTAATAACTGAAAGTACCTAGTACAACTCCAAATAAAAGTACTTTATTCCCTTTGATATTAATAAACTCATAATATCACTTAAACAAAAGGTGATTTAAGTGTTTCCCTAGGCAAAAGGAGAAATGCCTAGGAAACATCTCCTTGGTACCATTTTCAACATTCCCTCTTACCGAGGAAGGTGTTTCTCACCACTCCCATTCGGTCTCTGAAGAAGACATGCTTGCCCCTTGGCAATGACTTGGTGAGAATGTCTGCTACATATTCATCAGTGGATATATACTCAAGCTTTACAACTCCCATTTGAACTCAGTCTCTGATGAAGTGGTAACTGATCTCTATATGCTTTGACTGGTCATGAAATACTAGATTATCACAGTATATCGCAGTTGGTCTCAGCCTCTGACCAAATAAACCAAATAGCATCTTGCAAAGCCAAAGTGCTTCACAACCTGCTTGACTAGCTGCCATATACTCTGCCTTTGCGCTGCTCAATGCCATTGACCTTTGTTTCCTGCTGAACCATGACACAACTGCTGAGCCCAATGAGAAACAACACCCAAAAAGTACTCTTCCCGTCACTAGCATTGCCAACGTAATCTGAGTTTGTGCAACCAATCAATCTGACTCCATCACACTTGACATAGTCCAGACCATAATCCATTGTGCCTTGCAGGTACCTCAATACATGTTTCACAACCACATAGTGCACTCTCCCGAGCTCCATCAGAAACTGACTCAATGTGTTGACCGCGAAACAAATATCTGGTCTAGCGTTGAACAGATACATCAACGAACCTATCAGCTGACAATACAAGGTGGGGTTCTCCAACTCGGAATCTGAAGCATGCAACTTCTTCTAGTTGGTGGTCATAGGAGTAGCCATAGGCTTGCAACTGTCCATACGTAATATCCTCAAGATATCACTTACATACCTGCCTTGGCCAATGAAGATATGCCCATCCTCTTGCCAAACCTCCAACGCTAGAAAGTAATGTAGCAACCCCATATTGATCATATCAAACTCTGAAGCAAGATCTCTTTTGTAGTATTGGATGAGTCTGTCCTCTCCTATAATAACTTATAAATAAATCATCCACATACAAAACTAGAATGAGTGGATCGTCACCAACCATAATGAAATTGAGGTTCGGATCTGCTTCACTCTTTTGGAAACCCATCTATTGCAAGTAGGAATCTATCCTCTTGTTCCATGCCCTTAATGCTTGATTCAGTTCATACAAGGCTTTCTTAACCCTGCATTTATGAGACTCCCTCCCATGCACTTCAAAGCTCTGTGGCTGCTCAATGTACACCTCCCCTTTATAACACCATTGAGGAAGGCAATCTTCACATCCATCTGGTGAATCCTCCAACCCATCTTAACTGTTATAGATATAACTGCTCTAATGGAAGTATGACGAGCAACAAGTGTGAAAGTCTCCTCATAGCCAACTCCCTTTACCTATGAGAACCCCCGCGCCATAAAACAAGCTTTGAACTTCTCCACGCTGCCATCTGCATCATGTTTGATCTTGTAGAGTCACCTGGAAGTCACCACCAACTTCCCCTTAGGTCTCGACACTACCTCCTAGATATCATTCTTCATGATGGAGGCATACTTCTCCACCATGGCATCCCTCCAGATCTGCTAAGCCACCCAACCCCTCTAGTGGTCTTCTCTCCCTCACTGATCACTTGGGTTTCCCCACTGCCTACTGGGCTTCCTTCGGGGTCTCCCGAAGCCATCTTGGCTTCGTCTTCCTCGGTGTAGCCTCATGTGGTGGTATGGGAAAATCATCAACCAAAGACCCTCCTCCTAATGAGGAAGGATCTCTTATGATCAATGGAGATCCTGGACTCTGAGATCTTGCAATTGATGATCCTGCACTCGGGGATATTGGAGTCTGTGAACCTCTCACCCTTCAAGAAGGTGATCTTCTTGATCCTGGTGTACCACCTGATGATCCCGAAACCTGTGGTGTGGCCCCCTACTGAGAAGCTTGCTGCTCTACTTGATCAACCTTCTGAGACCTCCTCAAGGCCCCTACCTCCTCAAATCTCACATCTTAACTCAGGACAACTTTCTTAAGTGCAAGACTGTATATATGGTAGGCCCTGCTAGTCTCATTGTAACCCAAAAGAATACCCTTCTCTGTAGTGGGTTCCAACTTCGTCTTCTTCTCCTCAGGGACGTGTGAATATGTAAGGCACCCAAAGTTCCTGATGTGCCCAACTTCTGGCTTCTTGTCGGTAAACACCTCCTCAGGAGTCTTGCTCCCCAAGACTCTATGTGGGCTCTTGTTCTGCAAATACACTGCAGTGTTACACGCCTCAGTCCACAAGAATAAAGGTAATCCCTAGTCATTCAACATGGCTCTAGTTACACCCACTATGGCCTTCTTCTTCTTCTTCGCCATCCCATTCCGCTGGGGGTTATAAGGCACAATATACTCCCTCTTGATGCCTGCACTTCTACAAAACTCCTTCATCTCCGTGGAGATATACTTGCCCCCATTATCTGATCTCAACACCTGATCTTCTTTCCTATATGGTTCTCCACAAGAGCCTTAAGCTCTTGGAGCCTCTTGAAGACCTCATCCTTGGCCTTCAAAAAGAAAATCCAAGTCTTCTTGAGGTGGTCATCAATGAAGGTCACATAGTACTCCCATCTAGTCAATGGTACATGGGACATAGGACCACACACATTAGAGTGTAACAAGTCAACGATACTTGCAACTCTGCTGTCACTGCTCAAGAATGGTGTCTTGGTGTACTTTCACAAAGCACACCCCCTGCACACATCATGATGATCAATGTTGAACTCTGATAAACCTGTAACCATCTCCCTCATCATCATGAAAGCTCCATGTTGCCATCCTCCTGTGCCATAGCTCACACAACTCATTGCTGCTGGTCTGTGCCACCAAGGCTCTAATAGGTTGAAACATGAACCTGTATAGCCTCCCACTCCGAACTCCAATAGGTCTAGCATGCTCAACACTAGATCCCATGGGATATATCAACACTTGTCCCTTTCAGACTATGTTTCACGAAACTTCTAGGAACTCAATGTTTCGGGACGTACCCATACTTGAAACTCCAAAACTCGACCGAAACTTGACCAAAACTCGACCATTATGTAACCATCTATGAGAGTTAATATAGACTTGGTTTTCCTTCTAAATTGTCATCTATGGGTCTTATTCCCTTTTTTCTTGCAAGATAATGTGTTATTCACTTATTATAAATTTCTTTTTATATATATAAACATATATAGCGTTTCAGCCAACGTTTCCGCTGACGTTTCCATTTTTGGGAGGTGACGTTTCTAAACGTACCCGTTTCGGAAACTTCGAAACATTTTAGCGTTTCATGCAACTTAGCTTTTAGAACAAATGTCATACCCCCTGTCCTCCAAGTTGGAAATTGATATCAAGTTCTTCTTCAACCCTGGAACATAAATAACATCTCACTTTCAGAGGAGGTAATGACTCCCTATGAAATGATACCGTCACCACTCCTGCTGCTCTAAGCTCATAAAGAACATCTGCCACTTTCAAAGGAGGTAATGACTCCCTTTGAAATGATACGCCCCCATTCCTGCTGCTTTGAGTTTGGAGTTATCTCCAAGCACAACCTCCAAGTCAATGTCATCCTCTGAGAGACTCGTGAAGTGCTCTCTCACTCCAATCATATAGCAAGATGCTCCACTATCAACAAACCATTTACGGGAAGATGTAACATGAGTGGCTAAACTCACTACCAAGGCAAACTCATCCAACTTTGCTGATAAGGAAAATTCAATATCAAATTTGGAAGTGAACTCGTCCACCTCTGCTGAAGCTGCAACTCCCTGCTTCTTGTTGGGACACTGAACAATATAGTGACCCATTTTCCCACAAGCAAAGCATTTCACTTGGCTCATGTCCTTCTCCTTCTCCTTCTGCTTTCCTTTCCCCTTCTTTGCTCCTCTAGAAGGCCCCTTCTTGGCCTTATTCTTGCCTTTCATTGCAAGGGCGACATTCTCCTCCTCACCTCCCCCACCTCTCTTGTTGCCCACCTTAACACTCCTCCTGATCTCCCCTTGGATGAATTTGTCCCACATCCTCCAATCTGGAAAGTGCTCTTTGGCTACAATGCCATGTATGAATCCATCCCATTTCTCGGTGAACCCATCTACTGTAATTCTGACCAACTGGTTCTTTGGGATAGCCTCTCCCATGACAACCAACTCATCCTTCCCCTGTGAGATCTTGGTGAGGTATGAGGTCACACTGTTGGTCTTGGTCATCTTGGTGTTTCTTAGCTTTTGCCTCAACACCATCTTCCTGTTCTTATTAGAACTCTAGTGCAATGTGACAAGGGACTCCCACATCTCATAGGCAAACTTCATTCCTGTCACTTGAGGGAATAGGTGATCTTTGATAGCATCAAGGATGATCCTCTTTGTTTTTACATTCTTCTTGTTGAATTCTGTCAACTGTGTTTGGGACAGCCAACACCTAACTAAGGCCAAGCAATCATTGAGCAAGCTATCTGCACAGACCACCATGCAAATTCATCACAGACCATCTCACGGACCACCCAAGGGCTGAACATACATTGTGTACCTTAAAGCTCATCAACCAACCCAAACATGGTGTAAACATTGAGTAACTCAAAAAAATAACAGGTTTTAGACTTCTTAACTATGAGTGCAGACTGGAAATTCCAAGGTTACATGCTTAGATTCTTGTCTCAAAAACCACAAGTTTTATTTGGAGAAATATATATGTTTGCTTGATGAAGAAGTTTGTTTGATTGACATATAAGCACAAGGCGTTACACTGTTAAATTTCCAAGACACGGTAAGCGAACTGCCTTCTGAAACTAGGAACTGCAACTCTTATTAACATTTCTTAACACAGCAGAAATATGAAATTTAGATCTGCAAATACATCACTCTGAAATTACAAACAGCAAGTACAAAATCTGTACCACTCAATCACACATCTGTCTATTAACTCAGTAAAACATAAGTTATAATAGCCCAAAAATTCTCTCCTAACGTTTTACTAAGAATGAATAAATCATCCTCCCTGCTATCCTTTTATAGATGAAGCAGAGGTTTAGGGATTGCAACAATAGACCACCATGTGGTGTTAAATTAGGAAACCCTAACTCAGACATTCACTTAGAATACAGTGCCCTACTTTCTATGTGTGCATGCCTAGATTAGCATGCCCAATTAGACTAGGGATCAGCACCTAGTGAATTCTGGAATCTCTCATAACCACGGTGTTTAATCTAAAACAAGAACTGGGGCTAAATAGAAGGAAATCTGCTATTCTAATTTTGGAAAAGCAAGTTTGGTCCTAAAACAGAAGAGCAAATTCCAATGATAGGAAAGAACTAAATCTAGAAGTACTCTTAAGGCTATTGCATGCATGCTGTAAATGCCTACAGGCTATGTCACACGGTTCGAGTTTGCATTCGAGTTCAACAACAATTAAGTTCGATTCGAATTCGAATTTTCCGATTAGGTTCGAATGAGGTTCGACTATACATATTTTTCAATATATATATATGACAAAATGATAAAAAATTCAAAATTGATCCATAAATACATTAATACAAATTTTTATTAGTAAACATACATGAATAATGTAATCATTCTAACATCTAGTTAAATGTAAACATACACAATAGTAGTTTGCAAAAAGAAATGACATAATTTTCAGTCTTCAAAATTTAAATGAATGTCAAATACTAGTAATCTTTTAAAAAATCACATAATTAAAACATAATCAAAATTTAAACATACACATTACAATATAGCTATATTAAGAACTCATTGTAGAACATCTTCAAATTTCAAAATTTAAAAAAGGAAGTCATATTGTACTCATTTTGTTATAATCCATAAAATTGTTCTATGAAACTCAAAAACATAGATAATCTATGATTATGGCCTACTTGTAACATCAAAAAGCTCTAAATCATCATGAGCAAATGGCCTAGTAAAGCCACTAGACAAGTGATCATGATAATGTCATCAAAGTCATTATAATATCATCAAAGTCATCAACACATGGAATTCCATCATTTGGCTCATCTAGTGAGTCACCATCAATGCTAATAGAATAAGGAAGTCATAATGCCAAGTAGTTATAATCCATAAATTGTTCTAGGAAATTCAAAAACATAGATAATCTATACTTATGGCCTACTGGTATCGTCAAAAAGCTCTAAATCATCATGTGTGGATGGCATAGTAAAGGCACTAGAGTGGTGATCATCAATGTCATCAATAGATAGAATTCCAACATTTGGGCTCATCTAGTGAGTCACCATCAGTGCTAATATCGTCTTCTTCTAGCACTGGATCAACATCAAACCATGGCTAAGAGGAACTATATGCATCTTTGGCCACACTACTCAAAGGCCAACTTCAAATTACTGCGAACATAAACAAGGTCTTCCAACTTTGTAGACAATAATTTGTTTCTTTTCTTGGACTGGATATGGTTAAAGCTACTCTAGTTCCTTTCACAAGTAGAGGCACTTGATCCCTGGCTCAAAATACGAATTGCAAAACGTTGCAATTTAGGAGTCTTTGATCCATAAAACTGCCACCATCTCCTTGGAGGAATATTGGGCCTATCTTGTACTGCACTAGACCTTGCAAATATTCCCTCTTCCAACCTGTATGCTCGGAGTTGCACTCTAATTCTCCTGCATTCTTCTAGATCAGGAACCAATCGTTCAACTGCATCATAAAGGCCATTCATGACTTCTGCATCATTTGTTCTTTCTATCCCAAAGAGTCTAGGATCCAAATAACAAGCTGCTGCATGTAAAGGACTATGCAACATCTTCCATCTTTCATCAATCACCTCCCATATTGCAGTGTACTCATTTTCCTCATTATTAAAAGATTTTGCAATGGCTTCTTTAGCACGATCCATACCCTCATAAACAAAACCCATGGAAGGGGTATCACTATCAACCATGCGAAGCATATCACCAATTGGTTCACATACTTTTAAGACCTTCTGAGCATTGTCCCAAAAAGCATTCCCTAAAATCACCTGTTCCAACTCCTTTCCTTTAGCTTCCTTTAAAAGATGAGACTTTTTCCACTCATTGTTGCAAAAAACACCTCTTATACTCCCTTTTTCTTTAACTAGCCTTTTGATAGCAATGTAATATGTGGCAAACCTGGTGTCACAAGCACTGAGCAACTCTCTAGATGCTTTACTCCTGTACAAGCTCAATGTGAGTTGATGGTTAAATATGAAGTGAGAAATTTGTTTCCCCCTCCGAGCTGTCTTGTTAATCCATGGAAACTTTGCCAAGTCATGTAACAATAGTCAAGACAATGAGCAGCACAAGGTGTCCCATATATTTTTCTGTATTTATCTATGATCATTTTTCCTGCTCCGACACAATTTGAAGCGCTATCAGTTATAACCTGAACCACATTTTCTTCTCCAACCTCAAGAATAGCTTCCTCTAAAATCTTGAAAATAAATTCAGAGGTCTTCTTATTCCCTGATGCATCAACTACTTTAAAAAAAAGTACCCCTTTAGGGCAATAAACCAACACATTAATAAGAGGTCTATGATTCATATCTCACCAACCATCTGATGAAGGTGTGCACCTTGTTTCCTTTCAAGAGTCTTTGATCCTTTGCAAATTGTTTATAACTCTTTCTTTTGACCTCTTCAAAAGAGTGGTCCTTATAGTCTCAGAACTAGGAGGGACATATCCTTTACCAAAACCTGCCATCGTCTTACACGCATTGATGAAGTAAGGGCTTCTTGCCACATTAAATGGAAATGCAGATTCAAAGAACATATCGCTTACAACATCATCAACTTCTTGTTTCTGCATGGGCTTCCAAAGAGAATTTATTGTAGCTCTCCCACTTGATTTATCGATCTTTGACTGAGATGAACTCCCAACACCAACCATGCTTGAAGAAAGTGCAGAAAATGAATTGTAATTCATTGTAATTTCTGTTTGAACACGTTGTCTTTTGTTTTCATTCATTTTCTTAGCCTTTTGTATATTGTTATAATCTTTCTGAAGTGTCTCCTTGAGCTCTGCAGGCACATTCTTGCAACCTTCAACAACACCTCCTTTGCCATTAGTGACAGAAAGTAAGTGGTCCATCAGCTGGGGGGATTTTACAATCAATCACATTGTCACAACCCAACGACTATCTATGTTTGAAATATGTGAGGGCAGCACGGATCAGGTAGTAGTGTAGTGGCTAGTCTTTTCAAACTGAAGAAGATGCAGAAGCTAATGTACAGACATAAGACACAAACCACTGATAAATTATAATACAACAAAGTTACAAACAGTAAGAATAAGTCACTCGCAAAACCTCCATATGCAAACAAATGAGGATAAAACTGAAATAAGTTTTTAAAATGTGTTGAGCAAACTAAATTACGATTCAAAATAGGCCTTATAATCTCTATCATAGCTTCATACAGAAAAAGGCAGTGTTTGCTCTATATGCTTTTCTTTATAGAAAAGGCATAAAAAATGTAGCCCGACCAAGAAAACAATTGAATTTGATAAAAAGAAAGTAAACTCAAATGCCTTGGAAAGAAATGAAAGAGCCGTCAAAAGGGAAGATAACCGGAAAATTGAAATATGTGATGATGCTACCATATATATTATTGCAGTGATCGGATACAGGATATAAAGGTGGCCTTTTCTCATTATAGCAACAGAATGGGAAGTCAAATAGAATCTCAGAGATCCAAGAATGCAAAGTTATCAGAAGTTGTGGCTTGTCAAAGTGAGCCAATAGTGAAATTGGAAACAAAGCTCAATATGCTTTATGAACTAGTCATGGATCTTGCTAGGAGCTTTCCTTCTCTAGCCACCCTTTCTAATATATCTATTGGTTCCATTCATGCTGCAGTTGAGGGTGAGAAAACAATTCAGCAAACACATTGAGACAATGGCAAATGGACATATAGCGCTGCTATACAACCTTCAAGTGGACATCAAACAGCCTACAGGAACCCTTGGGGCCTTAGCAGGTATGTTCTATTCAAGCCCGAGCTTTTAAATGCACTGTAAGGTAGTTTTGTTACTAGCTCACTTTACTAGCCATTACGCGGCACGCCAGTTAGCCCTATGTAACGTACTTTCAATGATTATAGCCTACATGCTACAACCAAGCCTCAAGGTAAGCTTTTGATGGACTAATATCAATTGAAGCACATATTTTATGTTTCAGAGCAAGACAAGCATGTCCCAAAATACTTGATACTGGAAATTTGGAAAACCCTTAGAAGGAAAAATGCAATACAACTTTCAAATTTGCATAGAAAATGACAAACCAAGATCAAACAGTAAATACTAAAAACATAACAGAATTACTGGTATTACTCCATAGCTGCACATGGAGACAAATCAAGGTGCACAATGCACTTACTGTGGCTAGTAGGAGCTTAACGGAATGAGAATCCACTATCCACGACTCCACTCGGGCTTCTGCAGCTTCGCTTGGCCAGTCGACAGCCTTCGCAGTGACTCGGCACTAGGCAGTGGGCAGTGGGCACGCCGCACTTGACACTGCGTGACTGCACACTGGACACGCGACAGTCTTCAGAATCCTCGACCTCGGTTGATAAACTTCACACAGAACTCACTCACGCTGCACGCAGATCTCACGAACTCTTCAGGAGTCAGAACTCACTCGACACTCGCAAGCTATGCTAAATCCTTAACACAACGTTGTATATAAAGGATTTTTTTGGCGGGAAGATTGCCGAAAACCAACTGCCAAACCTAATTTGGACCTCAACAACAAAATTTTGAGTTCGATTAAATTCGGTTTAAGGTTTGCTTTCAGTTTCGATTTCGAATGGGGTTTGAGTTCAAACAGGTCCGACTTTTAGATTCGGTGAACTTGAACGAATTTCAATTTTTTTTTGAAGTTCACCAAATTTCGAACCTAAAGGTTTAAGTTCGCCGAACCCTATGACATTGGCTACAGGATGCAGGCACCTGCAACCTCTCTACATAGATGTAGGTTGCCTTAGAAGGCATCTAGTGATGCACCTTCACTCTGCCATGAATGTTGTGCACACATCCCAAGGTGAGGCATCACTGCTCCAAGGTATGCATCTGTTATGTGTGTGTTGAATGCTGTACACTGCTGGATTATGCCTCCCTCATTGTTGCATCCTCTACCCACAACCATCACTGCTGTCTTCAAAACTATGCTTACTTATATCTACACAAGCGTTGAGGCATACTGTAGCTGCTAGTCCAGATCTACTATATGGATTTTTGATCATTGCTGTGCTACAAAACAACTTCTGAGCAACACAAACAGATAAATTTACACTCCCTTTTTGTGAGGAAGGTGATCTCCAACATACCAAGACAAACAGTTCTTGAACCTCCTCTCTGGTCTGGGGGCTTGGTCAAGCTGTAGGCCACCAATGAACCAGAAGAAACATGACCCTAGATCAATGCTCCCTTCTGTACTTTGAAATATCTTGAGAATATTCAAGGTGTAAATCAGTTGTGTACGGAAAACTTCATCAATAAGTTTCCAACCTCCTATAACCTTCATGTCAACTTCACTTGTCAAAATCATCTTGCACCACAACTGGAGGTGCTGAAGATTTCTTTCATTGATAAACTCGTTTTGTATACAGGGCCTGTTGTTTTTCCACGGCACTGGCGAATCTAGGTTAGGGTCTTAGAAACTCTGACACTACCCAACTCAAATGCCACAACAAACTACTTTGCATAGTGGAATAAACACAACAGTAAATCAACACGTGCACAAATATACAACTTTTTACAATTTTTCAATAGCCCAACTTCGTTATATTAACAAACTGTAATACAACTATCTAGGGTTCCCATACCAAGGATCATGGCCCTCATACAATCACTGATACAAGAATAAAAACTAGGGATTTTTGTCAACAACTATGACAACTGATCTACCCTAAATAAAGTACAACTGACTATCTAGTTGATGTAGTCGACTTCACAGCTTCTGTAGGTCGTATCCTGAACACATTTGCTGGTCCATCTGCTCCCAAGCTGCAGGTTTGCCTCTATCAATGGATCCTGTTCCTTTAGGTCACTGAACACGGCTCACCAATCTGTCCTCTCGCTGATCATTCGTCCATCAATGACTCAACACATAGGGACTCCTGTTGAGTTGTTCACAACTCCGTTTGTGAACAACTCCGATTGTGAACAACTCCGAGATTGCCCATTGCTGCTCTTCATCTCTTAGGGACTTCCTCCCTCTATTGCCTTCCTATGCTCTACTCCAATGAGGCAAACTTAGGGCATGGAGGGCTGCCCACTGTGATTGTCAAACTTCTGTTAACTTAGGCTAAACAAACTGCGTCCTTGAATTCCTTCTTTAGTCCTTCAAAGATCAGTCCTTGAGCTCTCTTCAAATCTGCCTCTCCTAGTAGACCATTAGTCCTTCAATGTTTGCACTTTGGGCTACCTTGAACACCTACTTGTGTTGAAAAATCTAGGGCAAACAATTAGGGTTATTTTTTCCCAAGAAAATATCACAGTTTTATTCATTTGAACAAAATTACATATTGTAGATGCTAAAAAGCATATGCATAAAACAACAAATATTGGTGTCCAAGATCATTAAAACTCATAAGAGAGTTATACTTGTCTACTCTTTTCTACCTTTCTTTTTTTCCACTTTCCGCCAACCGCTAGAGTTGGGTGTGGATGATACAATAGTCATTTGGTTCTCTTTTACATTTACTGGGAATTCTTTATCAGAATTTGAACTTTATGATACATGGGTTCGTTTGGTACCACTTCCTTCTTTTTTTGATTTAATCATCTCCCTTGCCTGTTTGTTGATTGGAAGGCATTGTAACTAATGCATAGTTATGCTTGGTCTCGTCCTTTTGTGAAGTGTCCTGTGGTTTCTGATCATTTGTGGTCTTTTTTGTGGTTTTTGCACTTTTTGTTTCTGCATCCCAAGTTTATGAAAACTGCCAACCTTTTGGCTTTTGAGGTTGTCTCTTTTTTCTTTTGGGATCTTTTTTAGCTTGAGCATATGCGCTTTGAAGATGACTGGTTTGAAGACATGTACGATAGCGAAACGCCGTGTTGTCATAGTCAAGGGGTTGTGTCCATTGCATATTGTTGTGAAACAACAAAATGCGATTAGGTAAACCTTTACTAAGGTCTACTTCTACACAGATTTTGGCAAAGGTGAAAATGCCTTTTGAGACTCGTTCTGCATCCACCTTTAAGAATTTCCCCAAGGAGTTCCCAATTCCTTCTAATACTTTGTGGTGCCAAAAATGCAATGGTAGATTATGTAGCCTGACCCATACGGGCATTTTCGAAACTACCATGGTGTTTAAATAAAAGCCCGGAAACCAATGTATCATGAATAGTCCCGCATTGCCCCAAAACCACGGTCCCTCGTTTAATGCATAATCCTTATCTTTTACTGTATCAAACTTTACAATGAAAAAGTCCCTAGAGCATAGATGGATATCACAACGTTCTGTCCAAGTAGAGAAAATCCATTGATGTAGTGCATCTGATTTGGGCCAGAAGCCATTAAATCTGCAAATAACTGCTCTTGCATGGAAATCATCAAAAATCTTATTTACCTCAGTCAGGTTGACTGTCAAAGCTGGCACCTGGGTCATCTGTTCCACTATATAAGGACCAGGAAGCGTGGGGGATTGTTCTGGTTGTTTTTGTGGCTTCGCCTTTCCTTTGACTACATATTTGAAAGAAGTTGGGCCTTTTGAGCTAGATCCAGGGCATCCTCTAATGAGTCTCAAGTTAAGGATGATGGTCGAATCGGGATCAATACCATGGTCCTACAACTTGTAGTCCTTGTGCAAGGATTTCCCTGCATAAATCAGATTCTGAAGACTTGCTAGGATACTCGATCGGTCTTGAATCTTTTGTTTAAGATCTTGTACCCGCTCCCAAGTCCTGATCCTCATGCAAACTGTTTTCCCTTTTAGCGATCTAATAAAGATTTGGATCAAGTCTCCTTTGGGCATTGCTGGTGATTGATCTTCAAGATTTGTCCCTTTGTTAAGCTCAACCGGGCTGCACTCTCTACCTGCGTTCAATTCGTATACTGCAACTCCAGAGCAACCGTAGAAAAAACCTCCAGCTAGAATCCCAACGCCATTAGGGAGCAGGGGTCACAATTTTGGTGCAAAGATTGTAACTAGAGGCCCTATTTTGTAGACCCCATGAGAGGATCTGATAAGTGTATTGGGTATAACCCATTTGCGGGCTTAGATCTTGTGTTTTGAGAATGGGATGCAGATCTGGTGATATTCTCTTCGCTGAAGATTCTTTTCTCCAGATTATCGAGAGATGTAAGGATAAATGTTGAGATCAACGTTTTGTGCAGGAGAAACGATGTCTGTTGAAGACCCTCCACCTTCATCTGTCCGGATTTGCATAGGATGAATACAATTTAGGGGATTGTGTCATCAAAACCCGCTGATTGGATAACCTTGGTATTTTTCGTTAGATCTATCATCGCTTCCTATACTTGCCGGGGAGGTTGTGCGCCTACTATGGATTTGGGGGCCTCACTTTTTCCCTCTGTGTTAATGGAAGTGCAAAAGTTCGTGCCCAAGGTTGTCACAAGGTTTTGGGGCTTCTGCGACACATATACAGTACAAAGAGTCGCACCACTGTGGGAGCCATGAAACAACATCGAGCTTCGATCCCCTCTCCATGAAAATACAATTCGAGCAAATAGATGCAACAGTTTGATTTTCTGTCAGCTCCCTCGCTGGTCATATATAAATCATAGCCAAAGATAGATCTGTCCTTTGTAGGGAGAAGTGGGAAAAGAAGTCGATCCTTATGCAGAGAAAAATCTACAGCTCATTCGCTGCACATTGGTACTGTCAACTGATTTGAGTCAGAACCCTGAACCGCATCGGCTGGAAGAAAAGAGCCATAGATCAGCAAAACCCTAGCCTCCATCGCGTTTGCCTCCTCTTGAGTTTTTTCAGATCACACCCACAATTTCAATTAATTGATTAATTTTATTCCTATTTTGAAGATAGGTTATATTTTGTGATCAAACAATTAGGGTTATTGTTTGACTTTATTTTTCTTTTATCCTTGAGATTTTCTTGTGATTTGTATTAGGATATTATTATCATTATTTAGTTCTGTTCATTATCAAGACAAATATAAGAAGGTCACATTGTAAACACAGGAACACTAGATGTAGATTGCTAGCCAGGGGCAAAACCTCTCCTAGAGAGGAAGACCCACAAAATCTCTTCTTATAGAATCTGTTCAATGAAGACTTCCAAGACCATGACCTTGACCTAAGGCCAAAACTTCCAAGTTGTGAGCTGGACAGAACCCCAAACCAATTCTTTGCAAAATGATGAGTGAGGAAACCCCAGTTCCTCCAACAGATCTGCATGTGTGAGTTGCCCAAACACAGATTCTCCTCCTTCGCTGGCCTCTACAGAATTCGTTCTTCCTTCCACAAACTTCGCTAGATTAGATCTCTTTTCTTCTTTTTATGGATCATATTGATATTACTTAATGATGTGTCTCTCAAATGAGGAGAGTGAGTTCCTTTTATATGCTTCTTACGAGGTGAATTAGGCCTCTCTACGCCGACATGAAGAGGGCTAGCCGACCCATCACTTGGAGGCTTCTAGACATGACATTTTACATCAAACATTTTTCTTCTTGTTACATGGGCCCTCCAAGGGCTAGTACATCATGACTTTGACCCTTTGACTTAACAACAAGACCCCTAGAGCACTCAATGGGTGCTTTGACCTAGGACCACAACATGCATCGGCAAGAAATCCATTTCAATAAAATGATTTTTCTTTTTACAAATAATTTTTTCTTTTTTCTTTTTCTTTTGACAAGTACGTCAATAATTACATCAAATTACGACTCTAGTACAATTATGAAGATCGACACTAGTTACATTTCAACAACTTGTTGCCCTCCAACAACTTGTTGCCCTCCAACAACCTCAAGATGCCCAATACAAACTGTCCTCCACTAGGACTATCTATCCACTAGCAACAATTCAACTTAAACACATCAACACACCTTTTGAGCTGTTGCATCTACTGAAGGGTCTGCGGCCTGGTTAGGGCTGATATAATAGTCACTTCAGCTCTGATTTCTCGCTCCCAAAACCTTCTTCTCAGATGCAACCTTCCTCAACTAACACACTACTCCCATTCGTTGCCTTCTAGGGCTGATTTGCACTTGTTGTAGGCCTTTTGTGTACTCCAAACAATACACTACAAACCTTCGGCCCTTCTGCAATTACTACAGGGAATGCAACCTGGTTATACAAAGAAAACACCACCAAAAACTTGCACAAATAGCTCAGAATCCTCTCCTGGAATTTGAACAACAAGCACAAGAAGTAGCCATAGACGTTTCCTTCTCCTCTTCACTTAAGCTTCAAGGTTTGCAACCCAATCAAAAGATGTGTTTCTTATGAAATGTTGCACTTGGATGATGATCTCAGCCATCGATAAGGATTTAATGGTGGCCGTTGGTGATCCAACTAGAGATTATAAGAGGAGGTCGATGGGGTTGGAGAAGAAAACACTAGTGATCAAGGTAGATCGAATTTCACAGAGAGTAGAGTTCAACTAGAGAAGAATTCGAGTGAGTGATCGAGTGGCAATAATTGAGGGAACAACACAGTGACTGAGGGAGTAACAGAGTCATTTCCAACAGATTTTCATAGCAGCAGAGCAATAGTAGTTGGGATTCCCCATTATTTCTACAGAGAGACCTAGCAGCCAGAAACCTTGATTTGATGTGCTAGAAAGAGATCGTTTCAATTGCAGGATGCTGGGAGATCACTTGGAAGGTAGAGCGAGTCACTGCCAATGCTAGAGGGAGGCAGGACAACTCATCCAAAGCCAACTAGAAGGCAGTGTGAATTATTTGGGCCAAACAGTGCACATTTCTGGCCAGTGCGAGTCGCTGGGAGGATGTGCGAGTAGGACCAGAGGGGTTGAGTTTCATTGCAGAAGGGAGGAATTTCCTCCAAATAATATTGGCAGTATATTTTGATGGAGGATAGCTAGATCGACATCGAGATTTGTACTCGAAATTTTTGTTTCCGCATAATAATAAAACTCTCATCTGCTGTACAAGTTTTCTCGCATTGGGTTTTTCCAGGGACATTTGTCCAAAAATAATTGTGTCAAATTTATTGTGTGTATGCATATTATTTATCAGTTTCCAGTTTATTTTCCACAACGTTTTTATAGTGAAAATTGCAGTTGTGATTTTATTCGTTATTTGCTGTAGCAAATAAACTGCTTAATAATTAACCAGTTAGAAGAATAATTTCGAGTTGTTGCAATAGTTGAAATTTTCACATGGTATTAGAGCAAGTTTGACAAATAGGAGGCTCAAAGACGAAGAGGGAGAAATTCACAACTCAGAGGGAGCAACAACACAATTTCTTTAGGGGCTGTGCAGTGCCTAGCCAGGCAATGCGAATTGCTGGACAAAGGGTCAAATTTCCAGTTGCAGAGTGCAAGAAGGGTCGATTTGTCTGGGAAGTGATTCTAGCAAGGAGTAGGTGAGCAACTCAGTATTTTCGCAAGGTAGATTTTTGATCTGGGCACAGTTAATTTGCAACGGTAATTGCAGTAGCAGATTAGTTCTGGGTGGAAGAGAAATTGCACATGTAGAGGGATTTTTTCAGAGGGTTTCCATATCCAGTTTATAGGAGGAAATCCCTGATTTCCAGTTGCCATTAGCAAAAGCAGTAGCCAGACCTGCGCATTCCAAGAGGGAGTGTGAGTAGAAGTGCTAGCAACCGAGCAGGAAGGAGGAGATTCCTGTTTATATTCCAGTTGTGAGTTTTGCAGAAGATGGCCTCAACAGGGCTTAGAGATCAAGATAGATTGGATGGTGCTTCCAACTATGTTATTTGGAAGGCTAGGATGTCCTCTGCTAGATGAGCATGGTTTGAAGGATTACGTAGAGAGAGCTATAACCGTACCTACAAACCTGCAACAACTAGAGAATTACAGAAAGGAAATGGCCGAGACGAAGAGGTTGATCCTTGATGGTGTTCAGGATCATATAGTTTCACACTTAGTGGCCAAGAATACTGCCAAAGAAATGTGGGACGAACTCGCAACACTATATCAGAATCTTTCCAAGAATTAGAAGCTGTTCTTGAAGGAGAAGTTGAGAACTATCAGGATGTAGAAGGGAGAAGAAGTTACTCCATACCTTCCCAAGGTTCAGGATATCCGGAATGAGTTGTCTGCCGTAGGTGAGACGCCACAAGAAGTTGAACTAGTGCGTGTAGCCATCAATTGTTTCTCCAAAGAGTGGACTACTTTCGTCAAAGGCATTATTGGATGAGATACTCTACCTGGATGGGATCGTTTGTGGTCAAATTTCACGCAGGAGAAGATGTGACTTGCTTTAGCCAAAGAGTAGTCTCAGTGGCAGTAGTAGAGGATCGAAGACTATGAAGGAGGAGGAGAATGTAGCCCTTGCGTTAAAGGGAAAAACAAAGAAAGGTCCTAGTAAGGGACAAGGCTCTCTGGGAGGTGAGAAGAAGAAGAAGGACCTGTCGAAGGTCAAGTGCTTTAGATGTAGTGATTTCAGTGACTACAATACTCAGTGTCCTCAAAGGAACAAGGGCAAGAAGGAGAAGCAGGAGCAGGCAACAACTTTAGCAGAGATAGATCAGTTGTCCGCCAGGTTGGAGGAAGATTTTGCTTTGTATGCAGCTTAATCTCCAGGAGAGAGGTGGGGAGACATTGAGCTCTAGGCTCCAGAGTTGTGCAAAGCTGGGCAGGGTCCATAGAGGACCAGTAGTTGCAGTTTACTCCTCATATGGATTATTACCCTTGCTACGGGGGCCCACAGTATTTAGTATTAGATGGATCAGTGTCAGATGGCGCAATCAAATCTTGAGGGACAATTGTAGTGCCAGTTGCAGTCAAATACTGAGGGGCATAGAGCAAGTGCAGCGCAAACAGACTCAATGGATAGTGCAGAGACTGGTAGTACTCTGTTACTCAGGAGACAGTTGCAGTCCATAGATACAATTGATTTAGGATTCAATTGCAGTAGTTGCAGCAGCAATAACAATGTGAGGTCAGTTGCAGCGCAATGGCAGAGTTAGCGCAGCGCAAACAGACTCAATGGATAGTGCAGAGACTGGTAGTACTCTGTTACTCAAGAGACAGTTGCAGTCCATAGATACAATTGATTTAGGATTCAATTGCAGTAGTTGCAGCAGCAATAACAATGTGAGGTCAGTTGCAGCGCAATGGCAGAGTTAGCAGCAGTACAAGGTGTAAAGTGCAGTGTCAACAGCGACATAGATGCAAGGTGATTTAGCTATAGTGTGGCAGATGAATCAGAGTTGCACAGTGGTTGGTGGATAGTGGCAGGATGTCACATATGTCAGACATCAACAAACTGTATAGAGGATGTTATGGGAGATAACACCTTCCTTGCTAAGTGGAAGTGTTAAAGTTTTGTAGCATCGGATGGTGTTCTAGTCTCAAACTTTATGGAGAGGCTAAAACACATGAGATCTCTAGATCCCAGAAATCGTTTTTAGAAATTCCACCTAGAAATAACTCAATTAAGTTAATTGATCGATAATTAAAAATGCCTAAGTTTAACTTAGAGAAATCAATTAATTAATGAGGATTAATTGAGAAAGGTGAGAATTCTCTATAAACTCACATGGATCGACTTAGAGATGATCTCAACCGATAAGGATTTAATCGTGGCTTTTGGTAATTCAACTGGAGATTATAAGAGGAGGTCGATGGGGTTGGAGAAGAACACACTAGCGATCAAGGCAGATCAAATTTCTTAGAGAGCAGAGTTTATTTAGAGAAGAATTCGAGCCAGTGATCGACTGGCAGTAACTAAGGGAGCAACGCAGTGACTGAGGAGCAACAGAGTCATTTCTAACGTAGTTTCTCAGCTGCATAGCAACAGTGGTTGGGAGGCCGAATTATTTTTGCAGAGAGGCCGAGCAGCTAGAAACCCCAGTTCGAAGTGCTAGAGAGAGATCATTTCAGTTGCAGTAGGCCAGGAGATCACCTATAAGGCAGAACGAGTCACTTCCAGGGCCAGAGGGAGGCAGGGCGACTCATCAAGAGCCAACTAGCATGCAATGCAAATTATTTGGGCCAAGCAGTGTGCATTCTTGGCCAGTGCGAGCAGGGCCAGAGGGGCCAAGTTTGGTTGCAAAAGGGTTGGAGGATACCCAGATTAACATCCAGATTTGTACTTAGAATTTTTGCTACTGCATAATAATAAAACCCTAATTTGCAGCATTGATTTTTCCACATTGGGTTTTTTCGGGGACAGTTGTCCAAAAATAACCGTGTGAAATTTATTGTGTGTGTGCATATTATTTCTCAGTTTCCAGTTTATTTTCTGCAACATTTTTATGGTGAAAATTGCAGTTGTGATTTTATTCATTATTTGCCATAGCAAATAAACTGCTTATTAAATAATCAGTTAGAAGAATAATTTCTAGTTGCTGCAATAGTTGAAATTTTCATTCTCTTTGAGAGAATCCTTTGGTAACTGGAGTAAGAGTCTCATCAAGGTTGACTCCCTCTTTTTGAGAAAAACCTTCAACAATAAATCCGTCTTGATACTCTTAAATACTCCCATTAACTGAATGCATGCAATCGATCATTGAGTCCATGTTAAATTTTGAAACTATCTCCACAAAGCTGGAAGGGCACTCCTTCATGGCATCCTCCTACTATATGTGCTTTCTTGGATCAACAAGTAGTCTATAAAGGCCACCATCCCAAACTCCTTTGGACCTTACTTGTTTAGTGCTGTGCTTCTAATGATCACTAGCTGACCATCAAACTCAACCACACACCGTAGATTTGTCATGCAAAAAATAGAAAGAAGGCTGCTCATTAAACTAGGAATATACATTATATCATCTAGCTCTAGAACATCACCAAAAGCAAGCGGAAAGAGATAGAACTCAATTTGGTAATTGGACAAGTGGCATTATTGTCCAACTCCACATGTATGCCATCTTGCTGTTCTTGAAGCCTGCTGAATGCCTTCTTGTTGAAGGTCATGTGTCTGGAATTTGGATGCTCCACTGTCCACATACCAACGTACACCAAACCAGTAATAGTGGAAAGGCACAATACCATGGAGAAAATTATCTCAAGAGTGGATGATAACTCATTCGCTACAACTGATATCTCAGGTCTCCTTTCTTGTCTTGTCCTCTTCTTCCTGATGAAGGAGAGGTTTTGGATCTCCTCCACTTTGGTTGAAACTGTCTCTAACCTGGTTTCCTCCTCAATGAAATTGTCCTAAAGCTTCTCAAATTTGGGAAGCTTCTGAAGAGTAGAAACATCCCAAACAAAAGATTTCCAAGATGAAGAGAACCAATTTCTTGCTATCAGCACAAACTCATTCTCGACCTTCAACACTATAACAACAAGCTGATATCTCAAATCAATGATATTCATAAGGTAGCTGCCCATTGTGTCTGCATTGGTCATGAGTGTGGAAGTAACCTTGTTCTTTAGTAGCATCTTGCAAGAGATATTCAAACATGGTACAAATTGATGAGGGCATCAATACATCTTATTTGTTGTCTTCTTCTCCGCATTGTGAGGTATCAAGTGGTTCTTGATTGAAGCTAGGATGATTCACTTTGCTTTTCACCCTTGCTTTGTATGCTTGACCAACTACAACACATTGGTAGGGAGCGTAGCCCTCTTCTCAACTAGGCTCCATAGGTCAACCTCCAACATTTTCTTCCCAGGTGTAAAGTTGGAAGTGCTCTCTAGTTTGTCGCAGTCTTGGAGACCAAGATTGGCCATCACTGCAAACCCTACAATCACACTTTAAGGAATAGATCAGCCACAAGAAATCAGATTTGGAACCCTTGGAAGACACCTTAATGAAACAAATCAATAGGACAAGACAAATTAGTTAGCAATCTATCACAGGTGCAGATTGACATTGCAATCACTGAAATTGCATGAGCGTCTCACCCACAACCCTTGACACGTTTGTGCGTCTATCCCAGGCACAAATTGCTTCAGTCATTGAAGACTCTTGGGAATCACACCCATAGTTGCAGGAACCGTCCACCCAAGGATCTAGAGGCGGAACAGCGGCTCCGAAAATTGAATCCATGGTTCTACCATTTTTTGGCAATTCTTGGAAAATCGGATCTATGGGGGCCCGATTCGCAGTTCCAACTGCTCGATCCGCGGTTTCGGAAAGGATTGGGTGCGGATCAGTGGAGGTTCAGGCGCGTATACACCACGGATCGTGAGCAGATTTGAGAGGAGGTGGACGGTTCACACGGTTCCGTTAGGCTTTTTTTTGTTTTTTAAGGAAAATTTTGAACTGCTATGTGAGGAGCTATGCTTTCCAAATACTCCCAAGGTGCACCTTGATGCTCCCTAGACGCTTCTTAGATGCTCCCTAATGGTAATGTTAAATTCTTAAAGTAAAAGTGACATTGTCCTTTATCTTTCATTTCCATCTTTTTACTTAAATTTTAACATTACCATGAAATGACTTAGGATTTTTGAAAGTGGTTCCAACCTCATCAAACTTCATATGGAGAAAATAGAATTTCATATCCCATTCAAAATTCAGCAGACTTAACAGTTTTCAGGATCAATGGGATTGTGTCATTTCATTGGATTATATCATGTATGAGGGCATGTGATTGGCATTTAATCAAGAGCACCCAACCCTATATGTACCGTAGTGTTGGTGTTGTTGATTGTTGGATTCCTTTGTCATGGTCTTAGCAAAAATGTACCCTTCACTCAAGTCAAAATCATTGATCAGGCATGCTAAGCTTTCTCTACCAGATTATAAGGCTTGAATTACGCTGTTTTATCAAAATTGGGAAATGTTGACTAATATCCTTAGAGAATCGAAGTAGAGGCAAAGGCTAGACAAGAGAAGAGGAATCTAGTTTCTAGATGGTTGATGCTAGAATAATTAATCATTGATGTACACTGGATGCCATATCTATCTTGATTTATGTAAAAATATGCATGTTTTCATGTCTTCTACAGCTAATTTGATATTTTGGATGTTTTTTTAATATAAATGCAAAAAAATACAAATATATATATATAGTAATATATATATGTATTAGTAGACGCTTCAGAGACATTTTGCTTCATAGATTTTTGGGAAATGACACTTTTGCATTCCCGCTTCTTCCCTCCTTCGTGCAACATTGATCACACCCATTAAAACCCTTCAACAACTCCCTGTCACAGGTAGTAACCTTCTCCATTTATGAATTCCTGAAAGATTTCAGATTTTTTGCTTTGATACCATGTTAAATTTTCAAGACATGATAAGCAAACCTACACTTAGAAAATTTAAACTCTAAAACTGGGAACTGAAAAACTGATTAATACCATTCAAAGCAGCAAAAATCTGAAATTAGATCTGTAAACACACCACTCTGAAAATACAAACAGTAGGTGCAAAATCTGGACCCCTCAATCACACATCGCTCTATTAACTTAGCAAAACAATAGTCAAAATAACTCAAGGACTTTCTCTCTCACTCCCAATATCTTCCTCAAAACTAGAATGAATAAGCCACCCTCCCTGCCACACTTTTATAGAAGAAGCAGAGGCCCAGGGATTACAAAATAAACCACCTCGTGGTGGTAAAAATTGAAAACATAGGTCAGACAATCACTCAGAAGTTAGAATAGAGTGCCCTACTTTGCATTTGTGAATGCCTATAATAGAATGCTCAACTAGGCTAGGGATCAATATCCAACTAATTCTGGAATCTGTCCTTGATCTGTAAATTGCTGTGGATATTGCATTGGACAATTTGTCACAAGTTACAATAGATTTAATAAAAATATACTGAAATTCGAAATGAAGGTAAAATTTCCTTAGATTTTCTGGATTGATTAAATTAATGTTTTCAGTTTATGCATCCAATATATGAAATGTGGTAAATAGAGAACAGATAAAACAACCACTTCCAAATCACAATAAATCAAGATATGACCTGGGAAATCATTTTGGGAGAAAACCAAGTTGGAAGGTGAGGCTGCTTTTCTCTCTCTTTCTCTGAATGGAATTGGTGCAAATACAAAGGAGTAAGACTTGTGGCCCGTGGGCTTCTACAAAACACAAACCCTCGTTGTTCTTCCCTCTGTCTATCTACTTTTAGCTACTCTACTCTACTATGGAACAAAATGCACTAGAATATAATCAAACCCCTTTTCCTCCTAGTGGCTCGGTTATAACATAGCCTGATAGCCATCTCGGGGTTAAATTTGATCCATTTAACTCTCAATATGAGTTACAATTCGACTCTTCTAGAGTCTTGTTCATAGTGTCCATGTGGCTAGCCCATTTTCCATGAGTAACTAGGGCTGATGTGGCATTCTCTCTCAAATTATGGTGGTCAATCACGATAAGTCAAATTTTGAGAGGCATCACTTTTGCATCCAATCTCTAATTGAAGCAATTCTTGCATCACTGGAAAGGCCTTCAAGTGTAGAATAGTGTTAGGGTGTGTGGCGGTTAAGTTGCAAAGCTTAAACCTTAAAAAATGTCTTTTAATGCCTCAAACTAGCCCCAGAAGGTCTCTGACCCCGATTCTCCAAACTAAGTCCCGTCATTAAAATTGCTCCTCTAAGCTGATTCCTCTAATTTTTACACCATGAAAGAATTGATATGATGGCACAATATGATGATCCAATCCATATCATAACTCCCCATTTTGGGAGGCTTTTGATCCTGAAAAGCTTTTACTGAATGAGGCGAGGAAAATTTTCCTCTATCTTCTCCCTATAGTATGGTTTAGCCTTGCCTAGAAGTTGTCCTTTCAACCCAATTTTCCTAAGGTCATGCTTCCCTTTCTTGTGGTTCTAGACCTCTTCTACAAAACTATATCCTTTGGCGACTTTGCTTGAGCATCTGGTGCCAACGTTATCGGAATTGGACTAGAATCGGTCGAACTGGCCGGTCTGATCGGTTTGGGGGTTAAACCGGTACATTTTGAGGTTTGGAACCAGAAATGGCCTGTTTAGTACCCAACTAGTTGATTCTGTAATGAATCAGTTGGTTTGGTATTGAATTGGCCATTTTCTCACTGACATTTCCCCTTATCTTTCATTTTCATCATTTTCATCCTTTTACTTAAAAATTTGACATTACCATGAAATGACTTAGGATGTTTGAGAGTGGTTTCGATCTCATTTGATTGCATATGGATAAAGTAGAATTTTAGATTTCACTCAAAATCCAACAAACTTAACAATTTTTCAGGAAATTAGGATTGGAGGGATTGCAATGTTTGCATTGGATTTTGTCATTTACAGGGGTGTATGGAACTAGTATTTAATCAAGAACATCAAGCCCTCTATGTACCTTGATGTTAGTGGCATTGGTTGTCAAACTCCTCTATCATGACCTTAATAACAATGTATCCATCACCCAAACAAAATCTTGACTTGACATGCTACATTTTTCTATCTTACTTTAATTCTTAGAGGGTGATGTTGATGACAAAGAACCCAATATAGGCAATGCTTTTGATGATAGGTAGTTATTTTTCGTAGCATGATTTTTTTTGGATGTTAGAGGCCAATTAGAGCCCGTTTGTTGATGTATTTTTGGTTCATAGATGGATTGCACTCGATGTTATTTTGGTTATGTGCACCCTTACGTGCTATATAAATGAAAGATTTTGCTTATTTGTGCATAAATGGTTTGGATTCATATGGATGCACATGAATATATATGTTGCTTATTTTTTGGTCGACCAGGTTTTTGGTCCGGTTTTTTATCGGTTCTGGTTCAGTTCTGATCAGTTCCCAGTTTAAAGGGTTTTTCGGTTTAATCACTGGTTCGGTTTCAATAACATTATTTGGTGCTAAATCCTCTATAAAAGGTATTACCTATTCATCTTTCTGATCCAACATGGAAGGCTCATAAAGTTTCATATTTTCCACATTCACTACTTAGCCAATGCGCATGTATGGGGGATAGGCTGAGTCTATAGGCGTTATCTCCCACCTTTTTTAGTATCTCGAAGGGACTATGTTATATAGCCTTGATTTTCTTACCAGGATCCTGTAGCCTCTCCTTGTTCAACTGTAACCATGTTCTGTGTTCCACCTTGAGTAAAGTTTCTTTCTATGTTGATCATGCTTGGCCTTGTACTTTTCTTGTGGCATCTTTAGTGTCTCCTTTACTTGCAAATGGATTTGCCAGATCTTCTCCACAATTTTCTTTGCCCTTAAAGCATCCCTTATGAGATCCTTCCTCACTCCTCCTTGCTGCCCATATGTAATATCCAAAGGTGAAGGTGGTAAATATCCAAACCAAGTTTCAAATGGTGACTTATTGATGGTTATAGCTCGAACAAGTGCTTCTGCATAGGTTCGGTGTCAAGCATGAAAAGATGTCCAAAATTCTCTGTAGGTTCTTGCTCTTGAGGAGTAAGTGATTATTATGGTTTCTTTCCTAAGTCTAACTTAGGAAAATCACATTAATTAATTTAATTGATTAATGTTGGCTATTGAGCTAACTTTCTAAGGATAAATAATTTAATTATTTAATTGATCTAGTTCTAATATCGACCATTGATATCAAGAGAGACATAGGATTTAATCTTAGCCATCCATCACTTAGGAGATCTAGTGTTTGAGATCTAGCTTACTAAGAAATTATAAAAGGAGTTTGAGGGAGAGAAAGAAGATACATTGAGTCCTTGAGAGAGCTATTTTCTCAAGTGTGAGTCAAAGACTCAAAATTGAAGAGAAGAAGAAAAGTGTGTTAAGGAGATTTTAGCAAGAAGAATTTAGGGGCTAAAATCTTGGAGAGAGAGGAGGTTGAGTTAGTGGGGGCTTGTGTAGGGGGTTGTACAGGTGGAAAAGAGGAGGTCAAATTGCAAGGGGAAGAGTTGAGTTTTTTAGAGGTTGAAAATATCCAAGGACATAATTGTTGAACTGGGGTAGCATCAGATGTGCTCTAGCTACGAAATTTGGTGGAGAGGTTGGGGCACATAAGATCTCCAATACCCAGAAAGGGTTTGGGTAGATTCTAAACATATCAGGAGATATTAAAATAATTAATATTTTTAATGGAGTCCCTAAGTTTAAACTTAGGGAAAATAAAATATTAATGTGTATTAATATGAATCTGTGTTAGAGTGGTCCAAAATACATGGATCAAGCCAGATCTAATCTTAGCCATCGATTAGGGACTTAATCTCGACCATTGAGATGTCAACAGGAAAAGTATAAGAGGAGGCTTGAGGTCACTTGGAGAAGACACCAGACTGATCAGTCCTTCTATTCTCTAGAACGGGGTTTGCTAAGAGAGATATAATCAGTGATCGGGAGAGCAGCTAAGGAGAATTGAGTACAAAGAGAAAGAGAGGCAGAGATAGTGTCAGGATAGCAGCAAAACTACCACAGAGAGAGACGCAAGAGCAGCGAGTGCTCACGCAGGGCCACGCAGAGGCAGCTAAGTGCTGCGTAGCGCACCAGAGGGGCCAGCGTAGCTGACACAGAGGCTCAAAGAGCTGACACAGGGCCTCCTGGGGCTGACGCAGTGCCAGCGCTGGGATAGGAGAGGCTGACGTAGTCCAGAACGGGCAGACGCTGGGGTTTTTGGGGCAAATTGGTGCTGAGTAGCTGCCAGAAGGATTATCCGGGGTTTTAGCCAATAGATTTGTCAGAAACCGAGAGGTATTACTGCTAAGGAAATTCTCAGGTGGGTAGGCCAGTTTCGGCACCCAGATTATACTCTGATATTGCTTAATAAGAGAACCCTCAAATAGCTATACCGGTTTTCCCACATTGGGTTTTTTCAGGGACATTAGTCCAAAAATAATGGTGTCATGTGGTGTGTTTGTTCTTGTTTCTTTTAGTCGCTGATTTGTAATATGTTGAGCATGCACTAGTGTTTATGTTCATTATTTACATTGTAAATAACTTGTTAAGGAAGATAACAAGTAGGTAGGAATAAATCAGATAAAGCACATGGAGGGTTTCTAACTAAGTAAACTTAGAAACTTCAACAGATTAGGGCTATTCAACCTAACAGAATGGCTATATAGAGAGAGGTAGCTCGACCTATTTGAAGTACTCACTCATCAAGTTCGATCTAAAAGAGAAAGAAGCAGAAAAGAAGAGCGAAGTCGCTGGAGAAGGAAGGAAGAAGCTGGGAAGACCTAAATCGAGTTCTTGGGCAATCTATATCTCACACGTGTGAAGTTTATGGGCTGTAGTTGGGATCAAAATTTTGAATATACTGTAAGTCCGAAATTTTGTTGCTGGGGGCCAAAAATCTAGATTGAAGCTGCAACTGGGAAGCTGACACTTGGAGACTTTAGCAGGGATCATCTACAAAGAGGAAGGGTTAACTTGGTGACTAGAGGAGGTATTTGTCTAGGTCTAAAGGGTCTTGGATTATCTTATCTTGATTTGAATCCACTAGTTAAATGCCTATATCTTGTGTCTCATGTTCTTGTGGTCTTCATATACATTTAATTTGGTAATTGCTTGATGAAAGATAAATTAATAAAGAAGTAAAAGAAGCCAACATAACTCAAAAGTAATTATCAAGAAAGAGGAATCAAACCCAGTTTCTATAAGCATTGATTTCTCAACAATTCCAACCTCCCAAAAATGTGCCCAAATAGTGCGAGTTCCTCCTCCAGCTGTTTTTCACACCCTTGTGAATCTACTACCCCATAAACCTCAAAAATAATGAGAAATTGCTCCAAGAATTCTCCTTATGACTCTTGGCAAATCTCAGTCTCAAACACCCGACAAGTCCCCCACATCAAGCTCACTCCTCAAATGACTACGTAGGCCAGCTAGACCACCTCTACGAATGCCCAGAAGAGATCAATTTTCCCTGAGGGATGGCCACCAAATCAGCCCTGCAAACCACTGCAAAAACGTTGCAAAATACCAAGGGTGTGTGCTTCTAAAAGCCTGGAACTAGCTCTGCCCGAAAGCTCTCTCTCCACAAGAATGTGTGTTCCCTTTCTGTGCCTAATCTGCTCCAAAGATAGCTCAAATTTCCCTGTAGTATCTCCCAGAACAACTCCCAAGTGTAGCAATGGCTCCCCTAGGGAGATGCTCGAAGTCCACCAAAGGAGGTGAGATCTCCCCTCAAAAATATCGTGTGTTGAACAACACTTCATAGACTTGGCTCAGTAGCTTAAGTGTACAAGAGAGTTTGTTTGTCAAATGATGAAAAAGCCCCAAAATGATGCATACTCCTCCTATTTATCATTGAGATCCTTTCTCTCCATGTGGGTCCCATGCATCGACCCCCTCTTGTCTTTGTCCCTCCAAAAGTGCGTGTAACTCCAAGGGGTGTATATTCCTCTTGGGGTGGCCCCCACAATCCACTAAAATTTCGATTTGTCTCCCTTCTCCTATTTTTGAGCCTTCCTTAGCCAAAAATTCAAAGTGGGGTCCTCCTAACCCACTTTTCCTAAGTCCTCCTTAGAAAAACTCAAAATTGTACAAAATTGTGACTACTTAGCAAAACTACTAAGTAGATACATCACATGTTAGGTGTCTAGGCTTATAAAAACATGTTATGTAAACATTTAACGTTAATGTCATGCTAGTCATTAAAGTTATCATAATTATTAGTAGTTATTAAGTCATCAATAAATAGGAAAACCACATCAAGTGAGTGTGTACGAGTCTCTATCTCCTTTATGTTACCCAATGCATTATTAATATAATTATCTAACAAGTATTGCTTTTCTTAACTTCAGTCTTCTCTCTCTTCTCAAAAATTTAACAACAAATAGCCAATTAGCTTGAAGCTTGTCTATTTTTATATTGTATAAATTGACTTATACTATAAGGCTTTATTGTTAATAAAAGAAACATATATGTATGTATGTGTTTGTATGTGGCATCTTTGATTGGATTATAAGGTGGTGTAATATTCTGATTGTAAATTGATGCCTTTGTGATTTAATATCCATATCAAAAGCCATTAGAAAGTCAGTAAGATTTTATGATTTAATGTTTCAAAGCCATAATGCCCAATGCTTAGGAGTTAAACATATACCATTGCAGACGAAAACATGTGAGGGAGGCTAGCCCCATAAAAGTAGTTTATTTTCTAAGATCTATCTTCTCACTGCACACGGTGTGAGAGCAATAGTCTAAGGCTCTTTAACATATAGGTTTCAATTTGTGACATATTTGCCTAATTGAGCCAAGAGGCTCATTCTACAATCCAGATCCAGTATGAGGGTGATGTGTAATTCCATTTGTGCTCACATGGAGTTTACACGTGTCCCTTGTAAAAAACTTTAAACGAAAAAACATTGTTGGCTATAATAAAAACATAAATGATTATACATATTTGGTTAGTTTTAATTGAAAGCATTATAAAATATTAATCATCGCATTCTCATTGTGTTCACACGGTCCATTGATATTCCACTTTCACTCTTCGAGTAATAAATAAAATATTTCAACATCTATGTTAAATAATATAATTTTATGTAACTTTAAAGAGATAAAGTAATCAAAATTAAAACTAAAAAAAAATATTTCTCTTATAAATATTTCAATAATAGAACTTAAATAAATTGGTTGAATATCCATAACTCTATATATATGTATATAAACAGAAAGTGTATATATATGTGTGTGAATGTTTTCCTTAGTAACATATTTCAATGCTCAAAAGGAAAAATTAATTAAAGGTAAAATAATTTAGTTACGTCTTATCAAGTGGAAAATGTGTAACTCATTCAATTTTTAATATAAAATACTAATAATAACAAACTATTCAAAAATACAATTTAAACAATGAAAAATTATATATGGTTTATATAGAGAGAGACATAAAACCACTATAGATCCATCTTAATCACGGATTTATCAGAGCACTAAAAGGGATTAAATAGCTTAACGAGTAAATCTTTTTGAAAATTTTGCATTCTAAAAAGAGGTTTGCAAATAATGATATTTGATCCCTCTCGGCTCTTAGTAGATCCATGGTTAAGATGGATCTATACTGGTGATATGCACAAATAATATGACAACACAAATTCTGTCCAAAAGACTCTTGACATTTGACCCACGTATAAAGCATATGTTGTAAGAAGTAACATTGACAAGCTGGCCAATGAAAATTCAATTCTAGAACTAGTTTGTGTTAAATGCCGCAAAACAGAAAGGCCTTTAGATGACATAGAACATTCGAATTCAATCAGATTGGGAAAAGTTTTCACAAAATGCATACCCTTCGAGGATTTATGCCTGCAGCAGAAATGTACAAGTCTAACTTTCCAATGGGAATACCAATACCGTCTACTCCAAGATCTCCAAGACCCAGTATTCTACTTCCATCCGTAACCACAATCATGTCAACCTATCAATTTAGGAAACATTATAAGACAAATCCCTAAGTTAATCTCAATATCATATTTCAGATATCATTTACATGTTAAAAGACAAGCGCAATAAATCACTAATGAGTGGGAAATGAATATACATGTAAAAAATTCCAAACAAACAACACTCATCTTTTGAAAATAATAAATAATGCGGGCAAGCAGCAGGAAATTCTAAGAAATCAAACTTTACGCAAACAGAAGAAATGAAACAACACCACTTGAAAAATTCATTCACTTTCCAACAATTGAAGCCTTTCGACACCACCAAACCATGAAGGTATAAGCATTTAACATTTTACCTGAAAAAAGAGGTGAGATGGGTGTGAGGGGGATCATCTTAGAGACCGATGGAAATCAAGAACATAATTATGCTTGAAGGCTTGGAAATGCCACAAATAATGAGGTAGACGATTGGTAACATATCAAGGACTTTCAGGACTAGGGGAATAAAACATGCTATAATGATAAGAGATTATTCTCTAGTTATTCAACACCTACATTGCCAAATGACTCTGGGAGATGCCCATTTAGCTGGACTCCTACACAGAACTCAAGCTCCGGAAGAAGATTTCAATACAATTGAGTTCTTTCAAACATTTTGAATCCACAATACGGTTGTTGATGCGAAAGGCAATATGGGGAATATTGAATGTAAATGGGGAGCATTGGTGATATCCCACCTACCATGATATAATGTCAAATTATCCAAGAATGTGTCATGACACAACAAATGCCAGTTCAAGCATGTAGACATGAAATGGGAGTTAAAAACCCCATGAAGTCTCTTACTTTGTCGCTCATTCTTGCCACCAACGAGGCTTATTAATAATGCTGATTTGGGACTGGTTATTGCATGCAGCTTAAAATATTTATTCTTGGAGGTTGGGCTCATTGTTCTAACAGTTTACTGACAGCCAAAATTCATTACTCTAGCTGGTTATAGTAGTTTCACTGAACATTTCATGGGAGAATTGATTGGTAAAAGAAATTGGGGATTGGGTGTGTATTACAGCCCAAAGCTTTCCAACTGCAGAGGGAACTATTATTACAAATCTAGCACATTAGTACAAAGCCTTCAGAAGGTGCCAAGACTTAGTGGAACATCAGAAGCATTACCACTACCACCTTAGCATCAGCTTCCCTCATTTTAATGAAGAATAAATCAAACACAAGGGAGACTTCCCTGGTACAACTTAAGACTCCTAAGACAAGGCACAATCAAGTCTAAGGCCTCCTAAGTAGCTACCAAGAATACTGCCAGTGGGATATCTCAAGCAAGGATTTAGGTGGCTAATGAAGGTGAATTCCAGATTTGGTTTACAGTATTTTAAGGTTAATCTACAGGATTTATCAAGTAAAGATTTCATGCAAAACAATCCCCAAACCACTCAAATCTGGAAATTAACAATGGTTGTTATTAAACTTGCATAAAAGATAGAAATTTACAGCAGTAAACAGGTTACAATGGCAATACAATTCAGACCCCAAAATGACCTATAAACTAGCACAAATAGGGGCTAAAATAATGAATAAATCTAGGGTTCGGTTCACTTTTAAAATCTGAAATTACAAGAAAACTAAAACAATACATCTAGCCCTATTTATGCGAACAATATAAATCAGTAAGGCATATATTATGCAATAAAGACTTTATCTTAAACTCGTAAGAAAATCCTAGGATTTTAGGTCAAGAATATGCAACGAATGCCAGAATTTTAGGCAATAATATTCATGAAAATGTCAGACATCTAGGGTTTTCATGGCTGAAAGTTCAAGGTAAGCCCAACAAAACCATAATTTTACCCTAAATCATAAAATACAAAGTCAAATTTAGGTTTATTATTGACTAAAATTTTGGGAAATGTGTTGTCATGTCACTTCTCAAACACATTTGTCACAGGGTGCTGCTACACAATTTTGCACAATTTTGGCTAAGGAAAAAAACCCATCATTTTCAACTTAGGGACTTAGGAGGCATTTCGACTTAATTTGGTTGCTAGTGGAATGTGGGGGGGCTACACACATGGGAATTCGAATTGGCCCATTCGAATAGCTTGGAGGGAAAGTGAATAGGTGGATGGAGGGGCCCACATGAGGCAAGGATGGCCCAAGGAGTTATAAGGAGGGAGCAGCGCTCATTTTTGGATTCATTCTTACACCTTGCAATCAAAATTACTTGATTGTTCGCTCTGCTGTTTAGCTAAGTCAACTGGCTGTTTAGCCACGAATCTCTCAAGCGGGAGATTCAACCTCTACTTAGGGGGACCATCCGTGCCTGCCCTATAGAGGCAGTTCCATAAGTATGTCAAGAGTTCCGGGAGTGTGTTACAGCACTACCATTCACCCACAACAGGGAATGCGTATTTCTAGCTAGTTGGAGAATACGCAAGGGGAGTTTGGAGCTATCATTGATCAAGCATTTGCTGGGAGAGTTAGAGGATTGAGAGAGCAGCAAAGGGCCAACCTTTCTTGTCGTTTTGGAGCCAGCATCCCAACAGTTCGAATTACTGGGCTTGGGAACAACGCAGAGGGTCAGTCTAGCAATTTCGTGGAGCTAAGGAGCAGCTGCCATAGGCCGGAAGCCCATCCAGGAAGTCAGGGGATTGATAGCAGAGGTTAGCTCAACACTTTGAGTCCATTTCTGGGAGGATTTACAAGCAGATTCCAGCAGGCCGAGTTTTGTAGTTGCAGTTGAATTTAGGCTCCAAGGGGGTCGAATTTTAGAAGTCTAAACCAGCCAAATTCCTTCGTGGGTTTTTCTGGGTTTTCGGAGAGGACTTTGTGGTTAAAGTTCCACAATTTTCCAGATGCTATTCGGACCTGAAACCCTAATTCTTATAATAGGGCGAATTGCTAATTAGCTGGGAATTCGCACCATTTTGTGGGTTCGACTTTGGTTTGGAGATAGGCCAAATACTTTCTTGATTTTTGTGGGTTTTGGTTAAGGAGCTTGAGGTTAAATTTGCAGCATTTTCTGAGCATCAGAGGTGGAGTTTCTTGCAATCCCTTGCCAGCGAGCAGTGTAGTTTTTTGGGCAGCACAGAGCATTAGAGGAGCAATGATTTCTAGCATTTGAGATCATTGTATTATCACCTAGGTTCTGTCACGCTTGCCATTGAGGCAAGTCCATGTTCATTCCTCCATACTGTTGTTTGCTCCGTTGGTTAATAAAATGGCTGAGCTGGTTATTACTTCTAGAGTTTTATGAGTATTTGCTAATTGTTTAAAATTTATGTGTTGTAAATCATTTTTCTTTGCATATCACTATTTATTTAAGTTTGGAACATTATTAATACCCATGGAGATGCATGGTGTTGTGTTGTAGTGTGTTGGATAGTGTTGCTGTTAAAATTGGCAACTAGGGCCAAACTCCATGTGGGTCACCTCATTTATGGCAGCTGATATTTTTCTTGGATTCCTCTTGTTGAGAGGTGTAGGGTTGATCTTACGATCATCCGATTCCGACATGCATTCATGGAGATATGAATTTATTTGTATTTCTTGGGAATTTGTCAAGGTCGGCCAACAAGCATAATAGTGTTTTAGACCCCCAACGTATCGTCAACGTGGCATATAAGAAGAGGAGACCTTGAGGCATTAACACATTCATCTCGCCATCTCATTCCTCTCTCTCCTAGTCTCTTGGGTATGCGTAGGAGGAGGAAGACACTCACACATGGGAGCAGGAAGGACATAGGTCTGTTTTAGAGCAGCTTTGACCTAGGGCTGACCATGGAGCAACAGGATTGTTTTACGCATGCCTTGACCAACATGGAGGCTTTCTTGACTGCGGTTTGGGTTGGGCAGCCTCTCCTAGGCTAGTCGCATTGCTGAATAGCCTAGCGTTAACTTGTTGGAGCATATGTTTGACTAGCGTTCACTGGTTAGGGCTGACTGCAGTATTGTTGTAGCATTGATTGTTGTTTGATCTCCTTGCATTGATTGTTTTGGGCTGCTTTCTATTGTTGTTGAAGGTCGAGTTCTCCTAGGTTGACTTGAGGCCATTTGGGCACTGTTTGACCAGCCTTGACCTTGCTGATCAAGAGCATATTGTTGTTGCTGTAAAATCATAGATTTGTGATATTATACTAGCTCTCTCTCTCTCTGCTGAATTATTGAAGAATATAGAAAAATTGATCAAAGGGTTTCCCCGCATTGGGGTTTGTCCCTGGCTGGTGCCATATCTTGTGTCTCTTGTCTTAGCCTGTCTTTTGTTGTTGACATTTATGTTCTATCTACATTTTACTATCATGTTGATGTAATTGCAATATTGGAAATTGATTTTGGGCTAATAAGAAGATTTGAAGTAAATTGCTCTTAAGCATAGAACATACCATAATTTAACAGTTGCAGAGTGGGAGTGCCTCACATCGCAGTGAGTACATGCGGGGAGTGATAGGTACAGTGACACAAGTAGGAAGCAAGATGGTACAAGATGGCATAGTTGTAGCCAAGGTTATCTAGCAGTGTACAGGGGTAGGCGGCAATGTACAGTGGCATGTCCAAGAGTACTGGGATGATCGGTGGTATGCAAAGGCGTATGGTGTTGCATAATGAGGTCTTGGAATGTTGCCTCCAGGAACACCCATGGACGGAGATACCGGGCATACCTTTGGGTGTAGTTCACCCAAGATCGACAGGGACACAGATGAGTGATACTTGATGGTATCTGTAGGGACTCACACTCCTGACCCTCTTCTACGTCACCTACAGGAATGGGTGATTTTGTTGTTGTCCTTTGACACTCTGGGCACAAGCAGCAGGGGACGAGGAGATCATCCAAGATATTTGGATGACACATGCTACGATAGAGGGGAGACTTCTCAGTGGGGGCATCGAGTTGTGTTGATGTGGGGTAGCATCCGATGTGCTCTAGCCACGAAATTTGGTGGAGAGGTTGGGGCACATGAGATCTCCAATACCCTGAAAGGGTTTGGGTAGATTCTAAACAATTTAGGAGATATTAAAAGAATTAATATTTTTAATGGAGTCCCTAAGTCTAAACTTAGGGAGATTTGTTAAGTTATGGTATGTTCTATGCTTATAACAGTTTACTTCCTTTTCTTATTGTATTCCAGATTAGCAATCGCATGTACATAAAGTAAAGTGCAGATAGAACATTAAACGATCTACAGAAAACAAGCCAAGACAAGAGACACAAGATGTGGCGGCTAGCCAGGGACAAACCCCACAATGTGTGGGGAAACCCTTTGATCAAATCTTCTTTTATCTTCAATAATTTAGCAGAGAGAAATTGTAATATCCCGTTTCAGAGATATTTCCCCAAACCCCAGTAAACTCTAACCAAATACGTACAAACAGTATAATAACCAGGAAGCTCAAAGTGATGGGAATAACAATGGTGCCACATATAATAATATAAACATGAAATATAAGCAAATACTCGAGAAATGCAGAGAGAAATGCTAAGCCATTCTATTATACTGAGTAATAGAATGAGTACAGGAGGTGATCGAAAAGATGGCACCTCAACTTGCACGAGGCAAGTGAAGAAATACACTTAGAATAGCAAAAGAATGGCCTCTCTCTGAACTGCGTCCAAGCTGCTGGAAAACTGTCGTGCTGTTGCTGCTACTAGAAATCAAATGAGAATTTGGGGTTGTTCCCCTCCTTAGAAAATGCTGAAACTTTGGAATCAGACTCTACTCGAAAAACCCAAAAAGCTTTTATGAAATGGCCGACCCCAGAAAATTGCCCCCTTGAGGACCCATGCAACCCCCCAAGGCTCTGCGCTACCACTGAAATGAATCCACCAAAACTCTACCTGAAACTTAGCCAAAATCCTCCAATATGCAAGGGTTGATCCCCTGCTCAATCTCCCAGCACAAATCCCCCTGCAAAACCTCAATCCAGAACTTCGACCAGAAAGAACTGTGCCATCCCTCTCAAGACTGCGCAGTCATCCAAGATGCTCAATCCTCCTACCAAAATGTTGATGAAACTACTACAAAATATTGATGGAAATACCTTGCCCGAGCAGGCACTCGAAGTCCCCCGGGGATAAGGGTGAGATCTCTGAATGGAGACACTCAATGCACTAAACAGTGTTGCAGACTAGCTAAACAGCCAACGTGCTCTAAGTCGAAGTGACTAGCTCAAATGCACATAATCGAATGATCAAAATGAGGGGGCTTCTTCCTCTTTTATAGCCTTTGCCTTTCTCAATCTGAAGACTCACCTCCTCCAACGTAATTCCTCTCTTGCCACGTAATTCTTTCCTTCTGCGTAGTCCCTCCAAGTGTCTGTGTGGGCTCCATCTCTGCGTCCCCCCTTTCGCCCCCCTTTAAGTCACAACGTTGTGCTACTAGGAAGTGACTTTTATTCTAAAAGTGAGTTACCCCTTTTCTCACCTTTTTATTTATAAATAGCTATCGAAGGCAAAAATTGAGAAAAATCGAATATTCCAATTAGCCATGGCTAATTAGGAATATTACAGTCTCCCCCAGCAAAATGTTGCTTATTCTCAAGCAACTGAAGTGATGGATGCTGCAAGATTTTCTCACTCTCCCAAGTGGCATCCTCATCCGGCAAATTCTTCCACCTCACTAAGAATTCCCAGACCATCCTGCTTCGCAGCTGCCTCTCCCTGGTATCAATAATAGCCTCCGGCTGCAACACCAAATGCCCCTCATCATGCATGGGTGGTAGCTCATCTGTCACTTCACCTGCTGCCCCAATGCCTTCTTCAGGCATGATACATGAAAAACGTTATGAATCTTGCTGCCTTGGGGCAGCTCCAACTCATATGCAACCTGTCCAATCCTACGTATCACCCTGTATGGCCCATAAAAGCGGGGTTTGAGCTTCTCGGCCCCTTTCTGTTTCAGTGACAACTGTCGGTATGGTTGTAATCGTAGGTAGACCATGTCCCCTACTTCAAACTGTCTCTCCACCCGACCCCTATCGGCATATAGCTTCTGTTGGTTCTGCGTTGTAGCCATGTTATCCTTGAGAGCTCGGAGGATATCCTGACTCTCTTGGATCCAAATCTTGGCTCTAGGAGCCTTGCTATCACCAAACATCACGTCAGCAAAAGATAAAGGAAGATCCTCATATAAGGCAAAGAATGGTGACATACCAATGGGCATGTGATGTGTAGTGTTGTAGCAGTACTCCCCCAGATGCAGCCATTTCAGCTATGCTCGCTGCTGCCCACTGACATAGTTACGCAAGTAGCCCTCCAGCCACTTGTTAACTATCTCTATCTGCCCGTCCGTCTGTGGGTGATAACTGGTACTCGGTGTCAACTCCGCCCCACCAACCAGAAAAGCTCTTGCCAAAACCCACCCATGAAACGGTTGTCCTTGTCACTGACAATGGTCTTAGGAAGACCAAGTAGCTTGAAGATCTCTCTAAAGAACAGCGCGGCCACCTTCCTTGTCATACATAGAATACAACCTCTCGTGCGGAAGGAGCTTCCGGCTCTCAAAGGCTATAGGGTGTCCTCCCTGCATCAATACTGCGTCAATCCCCTCTCCTGACGCATCACATTCCAAAACAAATGGCTGCGTAAAATATGGCAGTGCAAGCACTGGGCAGATGCTCATAACCTCCTTGAACCTATCAAAGGCTCGCTGCGCTGTATCTGTCCAACTGAATGCCCCCTTCCTCGTCAAATCCATCAGGGGTGCAGCAAGCTATGAGAAACTCTTGACGAACTTTCGGTAGTAGGTGCAAATGCCAATGAATCCTCGAAGTTCTGTCACGTTCCTCGGCTCTGGCCATTCTCTGATGGCCCTGATCTTCTCCTCGTGGACTCTCACTCCGTCCACTCCTATGATGTGTCCCAAGTACAACATCTCCGTCAACCCAAACTCACACTTGGAGAGTTTGGCATAGAATTGCTACTCCTGTAAGATACGCAACACTGTCTCTATATGCTGGAGATGTTCCTCCCAAGTCCTGTTGTAAATGAGGATATCATCAAAGAATACCAACACAAACTTCCTCAAGTAACTATGGAAGATGTGATTCATGCAGGACTGAAATGTAGCGGGGGCGTTGGTTAGCCCAAAGGGCATCACCAAGAACTCAAAGTGCCCATAGTGACACCTGAAGGCGGTCTTGGGAATGTCTTGCTCCCTCATGCGAATCTAATGGGACCCAGATCTCAAATCGCTCTTTGAGAAGAACCATGCTCCTCTCAACTCATCCATCAACTCGTCGATCCTGGGTATGGGGTACCTGTTCTTCAATGTCTTTTTGTTTAGGGCCCTGTAGTCAATGCACATTCTCAACGTGTCGTCCTTCTTCTTCAACAACACCAAGGAAGAAGCAAAAGGACTCGTGCTCGTTCGAATGTGACCAAGAGCCAGCAACTCCTAAATGGCCCGCTCAATCTCGTCCATAGGCCTTGGGATGCCTATAGGGGGTAGTAATCACTGCCTGAATACCCTGCTCAAGCTCAATGGTGTGCTCAAACCCCCGGTCCAGTGGCTGCCCTAGTGGAATCTCCCCAAATAGTATGGCATACCAGTCAAGGATGGACTGTATCTCTGGATGTACCGTCTACCTTGTAGTCCCTACCTTTGATGCACGCAGCTCCACTGCCCACTCTATGTCTCCCTTCCGGAAGACTACCTCCATCGGATGAGCCAAAATAGTCTGAGGTGGATATGTGTGCTGTCCCCGTATCTTCTCATGCCTCCCTGTCTTCTCATCATCCCACTCCATCTCTAGGGTCTTCCAATCTGTCGTGACCTTCCCTAGAGTGATAAGCCACTGAACACCCAGTATCACATTGGTGCCCGAAATATCGACCACGAAAAAGTGGTCAATCAGTGTGTAGGTGCCCATCGTCACTGATAGCTCTGGAACATAACGAGCACACATCATGGTCTATCTCCTGGGACCAAGACTGAAAACCCATCGAAGCTCTCTCTCTGTATACCTCTCCGCTCAACCATCTGTGCACCAATGAAATTGTGGGTTGCCCCACTATCAACCCAAACTGATACTCGCTGGCCATGTACTGTCCCCCATATGCGCAGCGTCAGATACTTGGGAACTCCTCGCAATGCTACAAGGGCCCCTCCGGTAGGTGCAAAAGATGCACCACCTACTGTTGGCAATGGAGGTGGCAAAGGTCCTTGCATGCCCTGAATATCTCCTACCTCCACATCATCCTTATCATCCTCTTCCCCACTGCCCTAGGAGAAGACCTCAATAAAATGTGCCTTGCCAGCAGCACATCTATGCCCTGGTGCCCATGGCTCCTAATAGGTGAAGCATAACGGCTTCTTCTTCGGCTCCCTCTTGGCATCATCGTCAATCTGTGCTCGTCCGGGATTCCCCTTTGGAGGTGGAATCCTCACATCCTTCCTCTTAGACTGGAAAGTCTGTCTTTGGGGGTAAGGTGTCCGGATCCAGGTAAGACATCCTGTAAGTCTCGGGTCCTGCTAATGGCGTCCTAGAGTGTGGTTGGTCTAGTGGATCGGACTAAACCCTAGAGTGGCTCTGCTAACCCCTCAACATACATATAGATCCTCCGTGTCATGGATAGATCTGGCACCATCACTGAGACCCTCAAGAAATCTGCAATGTAGGTCTCTGGGCTCCCTATCTGTTTGAGCTTCGTCAGCTCAACAAAATGCTACTCTGGATCCCTCCGATCAAATCGCTCCATCAATCTCCTGGTGAACTCGGCATATGTCGTAACTGTGGAGTGTCCGAGCATAACCATCCCATGAAACCACCAATCCTGAGCCTCACCATCCAAATGCAATGTCGCCACCTTGATGGTCTCTGTCTCCAACATCTAGTTAAGCTGGAAATAAATGTCCAGCTTCTCCACCCAAGACTTCGCCGAACTGTTTGATGAACCATCAAATGTAGGCAAGTGGAATCTACTCGCTGCACGGTGGGTGTCACCATCATGGTAATGCCAGTTCTCTCTGTGATGGTCGCGAGGTCTACCATCCCACTGGAGCTGAACAAAGTCTCTGAATGAAAGAGCATCCCTGAACTCTTGCCAATAGGCCTGGTACTCTGCAAAATAATCGCCCATATGGCCGGGCTCTGCCTCCTACTGGGCTCCGACCCCCATGTCTGCTCCTAAGAATGTGAGCATGGTAGAGCATGTGCGGGCATGCGAGACCACCTGTTGCGCAGTATCACGCTACTCTAACAAATGATGGGATGCACCTGATCCCTCATCAATCTGAAAAACCAATGGGCTCTCACGCTGTCCAGCCTCTACTGCCGTGAATCTCCACCCCATCACCTCAAACTGCCTCTACAGATCCTGCACTGATTTGAGGAGCATATCCGCAAATCTCTTCCCGTCCTCGTCTGCCATCGGATCCCTCTGCTTTGCGTCCACCACAGGCTCCTCCTAATCCGCGTCCACCACCGGAACATAGTCTCCCTCTACGTAGGTATTCTCCAACCTACGCCCCGTGTCTCAGTATCTCCTCATTCTATAACAGATGTATGGTTTTTCCCCCAGTGTCGTAGATTGCTAGCTCCACAGGCTGAGCCAGATCTATGCTTTAATACCACTGTAATATCCCGTTTCAGAGATATTTGCCCAAACCCCAGTAAACTCCAACCAAATTGTACAAACAGTATAATAACCTGGAAGCTCAAAGTGATGGGAATAACAATGGTGCCACGTATAATAATATAAACATGAAATATAAGCAGATACTCGAGAAATGTAGAGAGAAATGCTAAACCATTTTATTATACTGAGTAATAAAATGAGTACATGAGGTGATCGTAAAGATGGCACCTCGACTTGCACGAGGCAAGTGAAGAAATACACTCAGAATAGCAAAGGAATGGCCTCTCTCTAAACTGCGTCCAAGTTGCTGGAGAACTGTCGTGCTGCTGCTGTTGCTGGAAATCAAATGAGGATTTGGGGTTGTTCCCCTCCTCAGAAAATGTTGAAACTCTGGAATCGAACTCTGCTCAAGAAACCAAGAAAGCTTTTATGAAATGGCCAACCCCCGAAAATCGCCCCCTTGAGGACCCACGCAATCCCTCAAGGCTCTGCACTGGCACTGAAATGAATCCACCAAAACTCTACCTGAAACTCAGCGAAAATCCTCCAATATGCAAGTGTTGATTCCCTGCTCAATCTCCTAGCACAAATCCCCCTGCAAAACCTCAATCCAGAACTTCTGCCATATAGAACTCCGTCATCCCTCTCAAGACTGCGCATTCATCCAAGATGCTCAATCCTCCTGCCAAAATGCTGATGAAACTACTGCAAAAATATTGATGGAAATACCTTGCCCGAACAGGCACTCGAAGTCCCCCGGGGCTTAAGAGTGAGATCTCCAAACGAAGACACCCAATGCACTAAACAGTGTTGCAGACTAGCTAAACAGCCAGCGTGCTCTAAGTCGAAGTGACTAGCTCAAATTCACATAATCGAATGATCAAAATGAGGGGGCTTCATTCTCTTTTATAGCCTTGCTTTTCTCAATCCCAAGGCTCACCTCCTCCAATGTAATTCCTCTCTTGCCACGTATTTCTTTCCTTCTGCGCAGTCCCTCCAAGTGTCTGCGTGGGCTCCATCTCTGCGTCCCCCCTTCGGCCCCCTTGGCTCCCCTTTAAGTCACAACGTTGTACTACTAGGAAGTGACTTTTATTCTAAAAGTGAGTTACCTCCCCTTTTCTCACCTTTTTATTTATAAATAACTATAGAAGGCAAAAATTGAACAAAATCACATATTCCAATTAGCCATGGCTAATTAGGAATATTACAGAAATAGTACAATAAATCTGATTTATATTAGCAGTAGCAAACCCTAGATTAGCAGCATCAACATTAGCGGCTTCATCATCAAACTAGGGCAGAGGATATCTCACAAACCGATCGTCGGATCGGCTTGATTCCACCACCAAAAATTGCAGCTTCTAACGGAGGTTCAAATGAACCTACAACATAGTTCAGATGAGGAGATCTTCCAGTGCACGCAGGTCAAACTTCACTTCTGCAGTTGCAACTTCAATTTCAGCAGCTTCCTTCAAACTAGGGCAATCAATATCTTGCAAACCATCTGTCGGATTGACTTGATTCCACCACCAAAAGTTGCGGCTTTCAAAGGAGGTTCAGATGAACCTACAGTGCAGTTCAGATGAGGGGATCTTCTGGTGCACGCAGGTCAAACTTTACTTCTGCAGTTGCAGCTTCAATTTCAGCAGCTTCCGTCTTCACGTGTGAGGGAGAGACCCTTTTCTGCACAGTAGAGAAGAGACTCTCTTCTGCACAGTAGAGAGAGAGAGATGTGATGAGTTGAGTGAGTCCAAATGAGGCAAAGTCCTCCTGTATTTATACACAACGTTAGTGTTTGAATAGATGCCACTGTTGGGCTTCTGAGCCTACATGAGTTGTAGGTCGGCTTGATAATAATTCCATAATCAAAATAAATTCATATCTCCATGAATACTTATTGGAACCGAATGATGTTTATATCAATCCTACACCTCTCGACGAGAGCAATCTAATAAAAATATTATCAGCCATGAATAAGATGTCCCACATGAAGTTTTGCCCTAGTTGCCAATTTTAACACTCCCTCTCAACTAGGGAGAACTTCATCTGCAATCTGTCTATCGGTCGTTACTATTCATCCATCAAATGCACTGCCCTGTACAGCCTGACCCTTGCCCTGCTCTGCTCTATTTTGCCTGTTCTGCTTTGTTTTGTTCTACCCTGTGCTGATCTGTACGGCTCTGCTCTGTTATGCTATGCTCTGCTTTTGTCCAAATTATGAAGAAGAAGAAATGATCGAGGATATATCATACTAACTCAAAGTCAGTCTCAGAGTATGTACCACTGGTCCCAAACCAGTCTCAACCAACCCGAAGTCAATGTCATAGTGAGTACAACTCCTACCATTGGTCCCAGACCAGTAACATTCACCACTGACTCAAAGTCATTCTAAGAGTGCATACCACTGGTCCCAAACCAGTAACAACCGACCCAAAGTCAGTGTCATAGAATGTACGACTCCTACCACTGGTCCCAAACCAGTATCATTGATCCCAGATCAATGGAGATCATCCTAGCGTAGGAAGTACAGTAGATACAATGATGCATCCATCGGTACTACTATGGTCCCTAACTTCATTTCCCTGTTCATTGATAAGCTGAGAGGTACTTCCCATGAGTCCCAGACTGCATGGGTAGGATGTCTCGACAGGAGAACTTAATCAATCCCGTCCTCACAAGAGAACACATCAATTTTGCTACAATCACCATGGAGAACACATCAATCCAAGCCGCCATGGAGAACACATCAATCCAGGACTCACAGGAGAACACATCAATCCTGCTACAATCACCATGGAGAACACATCAATCCTGCTACAATGTCGCCACGGGGTGTACATGTATACCACCAGGGGATAGTGAATCATCCTGTGGTCATATGTTGCTCCAAGAAGTACCCCGCACTCCCTTGGAGTTCCCAGAGCTCAATGCATCATACATGACCCTCATCGGAGGTCTTTGAACAACTCCAAGTAGTTCTCGGAAAGTTAGAAGTTTTACTTTCCCAAGGGGTTTTGTTAGAATGTCGGAGACCTGTTCATCTGTACTGATATGTTGGAGCCTTATAGCTCCCCGCTGCACCATATCTCAAATATAGTGGCATCTGATATCGATATGCTTGGAGCGATCATGAAATACGGGATTCTCTGACAAGCAAATCCCACTCTAGTTGTCACAAAGAATCACGGTGGTATCCAATGTAAATCCAAATAGCTCACTCAAGAGCTTTCGCAACCAAAATACCTCATAGGAGGCCATGCTAGCAGCAATATACTCTACTTTGGCAGTGCTCAAGGCCACCGACTTCTTCTTCCTGCTTATCCAGGATATCGAAGCAGATCCCAAGGAGAAACAACACCTGAAAGTGCTCTTACGGTCCTCCACATTGCCTGCCCAATCAGCATCTGTGTATCCAAATAGTCTCACATCTCCGACAGTGTATCTTAACCCATAAGTGATTGTGCCACGAAGATATCTCAACAGATTCTTGGCACCAATCCAATGTATGTGGTGGGGTTCAACCATATGTTGACTCAATGTGTTGACTGCAAAGCATATATCTAGACGGGAGTTCACTAAGAGCATTAATGCTCCGATGAGTTGCCGACACTCGGTAGCATTTCGTAAAACAAGTCCAGCAGCACTACCGCTTAACTTCTTGAAGTCAAACTCCATCGGGGTAGTTACAGGCTTGCAGTCTACCATACAAAATCTTTCCAATATCTTCACCACATATTTTCCTTGAGATAGGAAAGTTTCCCCTGGCTTCTGCCACACTTCCACTCCTAGGAAATAGTGCATTAGTCCTAGGTCCTTCATTTCAAATTCAAAAGCCAACTCCCTCTTACATTTGAGAATGAGAGGGTCTACACCTGTTAGAAAGAGGTCATCCACATACAGTACCAGTATGAGAGGTTTGTCATCTTCAACCTTAAAGTAAAGGTTAGGATCGGCTTCACTCCTAGTGAATCCCAGCTTCATCAAGTAGTTGTCGATCCTCTCATACCATGCCCGGGGTGCTTGCTTCAGCCCATAGAGAGCCTTCTTCAACCTGCATACATGAGATTTTCGATCATAAATCTCAAATCCTTCAGGTTGCTCCACGTAGACCTCTTCTTTGATCGAGCCATGCAAGAACACAGTCTTGACATCCATCTGATGTAGGTTCCATCCTTGTGAAGCGACAAGGGCTATTTGGCAACAGGTGCAAATATCTCATCATAGTCTATACCTTCCTTTTAGGAGAAACCACAAGCAACAAAACGAGCCTTATACTTTTCCGTACTTACATCTGCTGCATGCTTTATCTTGTAAAGCCATTTGGAAGTAACAACTGTCTTGTCCTAGGGTCTGGGAACTACTTCCCAGACATCATTCTTCATAATAGACTCATATTCTTCGGTCATAGCATCCTTCCATACTTGATGCTTGACGGCATCTGAGAATGATGAGGGCTCATTTTGTATGATCGTGCTCATGATGGTCAGGTATCCCTGATATCTATTAGGTTTCTTACCTTCACGAAGGGTTCCTCGGGGTGCAGCATGTCCTTTAGCATCATCAAGTAGCCCCCTAAGCCATGAAGGCCTCTTCCTAGAAGAAGAAGGCGCATGTGAAGGAGGATCAATCAGATCCATGGGTTCTTCTACATCAGGCATTGATTCATCATCCTTTTCTTTCGGTTCCCTAATGTCGGCTTCTTGAGAGCTCCTCAAAGTTGGAAGATTGTCCACCTTGCTAAGAGCCATATCTTCGTCAAAGGTGACATCATGACTAATCACGACTTCCCTTTGACTGGCTACATAGATTCTATAGCCTTTAGTATTTTCACCATAGCCCACGAAAATTCCCTTCTTTCCAGATGCACCCAATTTATTTCTTTTCTCTTTCGGCACATGAAAATATATAGGGCTTCCAAAAATTCTAAAATGAGAAACATCAGGTTTCTTACTGGCGAACTTTTCTTCAGGAGTCTTGGAACCTAATGCTTAATGAGTGCATCGATTTTGTACATATACGGCGGTGTTTACAGCTTCAGCCCATAGAAACTTCGGAAGTATTTGATCATGTAGCATGGCTCCAATAGCTTCCATAATCATGCGGTTCTTCCTTTCTGCCACACCATTCTGTTCAGGAGTATATGGTGTAGTAGTCTCCCTCTTGATGCCAACCTCTTTACAAAAATCATGGAACTCATTAGATTCATATTCAGTCCCATTATCAGTTCTTAAGATCTTGATCTTCTTTTCGGTTTGATTCTCGATCAGGGCTTTGAAGTGTCGAAAACAAGAGAACACTTCATCCTTCTTTTTCAAGAAGTATATCCAGGTCTTTCAAGAATAATCATATATAAAAGTAAGATAATATGAATATCCTCCCAAGGAGTTCACAGGCATCATACCAAATATGTCTGAGTGAACTAGTTGTAATATATCAGTGGTCTTGCTTTGACTTGAAGGGAATGGTCGCCTTTTGAGCTTTCTTTCAGCACATCCCGAACATACACCTTTCTCTACTTGGAATTCGGGCATCCCTGTTACCATCTATCTTACATCGGGTAGAGCTTTGTAATGAAGGTGGGCACACCTCCAATGCCAAAGTTCGGACTGAAGAGTTGTGTTACAAGACATGACACCTAGCAGACTTCCACCAACCTAATATAAAGAATCAACTCGAAACCCAAGAGTGAAAGCATCTTTAACATTATTTTTCCATATATGTACCTTGCCATCACTGAAGGTTACCTTGTAGCCTTTGTCTTCCATTGCCGAGATGGATGCCAGGTTCTTTTTGAGATCAGGTACACATCTTGTAAGTGGAACATATTACCTTGATTCAATTTGAGAGAAACATTGCCTACACCTTTCACGAGGTATTTCGTCATCTCCAAGGACAATTTCCAGGTTAGTTTCTTTCTCTACCAAATTATGGAGTACTTCTTTGTAACCAGTGAAGTGTCTTGAAGCACCACTATCAATGAACCAAATTCCCATTGACTCCGAAGGAGTAGAGGTAGATAGAGCAGCTGGTAGATAATATTCAACCTGCGTATTGTCAATAGTGTTAGATTCATACCTAGAATTTCTAGCCTTCTTGAATGGTTGTCCTCTTCCTTGATTTCCAGCATTCCTTTTACCTTTGCTATTGAATTTTCCATCCCTTTGATTACTATGAGAGGGATTTTGATTATCGTCATAGTGAGAGTCCTTTCTATTAGGGCATTCCCTTGCATAGTGACCTGCTTTATTGCAAATGTAACATCGTCCTTTTCTTCCACCCTTAGGTCCAGCCTTTCTTTTCGATTTAGACCCAAAATTATTTCGTTTCTTAGCATGAGAAGAAAAAGCAACGGGAGGACCTTTAGGCAAGGGCATTTCTTGCTCTTCTACCCTTGTTTCTTCTTGAATGCATCTAGCCATTAATTCCTCGAAACCAGGAATTACATTAATGTTCAGAAGAGTAGTCCTGAACACGTACCATTCGGATGGTAATCCTCCAAGAGTCGTGAGTTTCATTTCTCTGTCAGTAATAGTCTCCCCCCAATAGATAGGAGATCGTTCTTAATCTCGATGATTCTTAAGAAGTATGCTTGCATACTCTCATCTTTACCCTTTTTTATTTCCTTCAGCTTATTTCTAAGAAACAAAACTTGATTTGCATCATTAGCTTTAAATATACTCACCAGTATCTCGTAGATTTCCTCGGAGGTGTCCAGTTCAAAGATGTAAGCCACCAAGTGCTTGTCGATAGAGTCCCGGATGATCTTCTTTGTTTTGACTTCTCCATTTTTCCATTTGTTCCAGGCAGCAGTGGATGCATTTGATGGAGGCTCAACAATATCGCCTCTTACATGGTCCAGGATTCCTTAATCTTCTACGGTTGGATCGATAAACATCTTCCATCCGTGATAGTCAGCTTTCTCACGGAGCTTGTCTTCGGCAAGAAAGAGTGTTGAGGACCCCATAGTTCTTTAGGATAGCCTTGCCAATCTTCTCTTCGATGATTGCTCTTGCTCTTGCTCAGGCTTTGTCTTCACCTCAGCTCTGATACCATGTTAAGTTATGGTATGTTCTATGCTTATAACAGTTTACATTCTTTTCTTATTATATTCCAGATTAGCAATCACATGTACATAAAGTAAAGTGCAGATAGAACATTAAACGATCGACAGAAAACAAGCCAAGACAAGAGACACAAGATGTGGCGGCTAGCCAGGGACAAACCCCACAATGTGTGGGGAAACCCTTTGATTAGATCTTCTTTTATCTTCAATAATTCAGTAGAGAGAAATAGTACAATAAATATGATTTATATTAGCAGTAGCAAACCCTCGATCAACAGCATCAGCATTCGCGGCTTCATCATCAAACTAAGGCAGACGATATCTCACAAACCGACCGTCAAATCGACTTGATTCCACCACCAAAAGTTGCGGCTTCCAGAGGAGTTTCAGATGAACCTACAACATAGTTTAGATGAGGAGATCTTCCAGTCCACGCAGGTCAAACTTCACTTCTGCAGTTGCAGCTTCAATTTCAGCAACTTCTTTCAAACTAGGTCTGTGGATATCTTGCAAACCGTCCGTCGGATTGACTTGATTCCACCACCAAAAATTGCGGCTTCCAGAGGAGGTTCAGATGAACCTACATCGCAGTTCATATGAGGGGATCTTCTAGTCGACGCAAGTCAAACTTCTGTAGTTGCAACTTCAGTTTCAGCAGCTTCTAGCTTCACGTGTGAGGGAGAGACCCTTTTTTGCACAGTAGAGGAGACTCTTTTCTACGCAGTAGAGAGAGAGAGAGGTGATGAGTTGAGTGAGTCCAAATGAGGAAAAGTCCTTCTGTATTTATACACAACGTTGGTGTTTGAATAGATGCCACTGTTGGGCTTCTGAGCCTACATGAGTTGTAGGTTGGCTTGATAATAATTCCATAATCAAAATAAATTCATATCTCCATGAATACTTATCGGAATCGGATGATCTTTATATCAATCCTACTACTCTCGACGAGAGAAACCTAATAAAGATATTATCAGCCATGAATAAGATGTCCCACATAAAGTTTTTCCCTAGTTGCCAGTTTAAACAAAATTAAAATATTAATGTGGATTAATATAAAACTGTGTTAGAATGGTCCAAAAGACATGGATCAAGCCAGATCTAAGCTTAGCCATTGATTAGGGACTTAATCTCGGCCTTTGATATGTCAACGAGAAAAGTATAAGAGGAGGCTTGAGGGTCACTTGGAGAACACACTAGTTGATCAGTCATTCTATTCTCTAGAGCGGGGTTTGCTAAGAGAGAGAATTAGTGATCGGAGTTGCAGCTGAGGGGCATTGAGTACAAAGAGACAGAGAGGCAGAGATAGTGGCAGGAGATCTACGCAGGAGCCAGAGAGAGTGATGCAATAGCAGCTAGGGCTCACGCAAGGCCACATAGAGGCAGCCAAGAGCTGCACAATGCTTCAGAGAGGCCAACTTTGCTGACAGAGAGGCCTAGAAGGATGACGTAGGGCCTCTTGAGGCTGACGCAGGACCAGCGTTGGGTAGAGAGAGGCTGACGCAGTCCAAAAAGGCAGATGTTGGGGTTTCTAGGGCAGATTGGAGCTGAGGAGTTGTCGGAAGGTTTATCTATGGTTTCAGCTGGGACATTTGTCTCATACTGAGAGGTACTACTGCCAAGGAAATTCTTTGTTGGGTAAGCCGAATTTGGCACCTAGATTGTACTCTGAAATTTCTTAATAAAAAAACCCTCAAATCGTTGCACCAATTTTCCCGCATTGGGTTTTTCCGGGCACATTGGTCCAAAAATAATGGTGTCATTTTGTGTGCTTTTTTTTGTTTCCTTCAGTTGATGATCTGTAATATGTAGAGCATGCACTAGTGTTTATTTTCAGTATTTACATTCTAAATAACTTGTTAAGTAATGGAACAAGTAGGTAGGAATAAATCAGTAAAGTGCATGGAGGGTTTCTAACTGGTAGACTTAGAAACTTCAACATGGTATTAGAGCGTGGTTGCAGATCACAGGAGAACTGAGGACATCAGTGGAGCAGAGCAATAGCAACAGAAAACAGTTGTCCCGAGCGACAGAATTTGTTTCTAGCAGAGCAGCAACAAGGAAAGGGTGACGAACTGCCTGCGTCATTAAGGGTGAGCCCAGAAGAGGCAGCGCAGAGGCTAAGGGTGGCAAAGGGAGACTCACGCAGAGCCACGCAAAAGCTAGGAGGGCTGATGCAGTTGGCTGAGGAGGTCGAGTTGCCGATGCTGTGATTGCGCAGAACCTAGGAGCTCTCACCTTCAGGTTGTTGGGGTTTAGGAGGCTATGGGAAAGTTGCAGAGTGGAGCTGGTGAGGTACTGTAGTCAGAACAGTACCTCACAGGGCAAGGCCAAGAGGAGAGAGTTGCTACCAAGGGTTTCTAACCGAGAAATTCAGACCACTAGTGCGGTTGCACAGATGATCAGAGTAGGGGGCATCTCGACATTGGCAGAAGGATTTCCAAGAGGGAAATCAAGACTCAGAGGGGGTCACATCAAGAACTTCCAGGAGGGAAGTAGAAGAGCATCATGGCACTACACAGAGTAAGAGACCAGGACAGGCTGGACAGAGTGTCAAACTTCGCAGTCTAGAAGGCCAAAATCTTATCCGTACCTGACAGAAATCATGTCAAGCACTTCGCCTTGAAGACGATAGTTATCCCAGTCGACCCAACTGAGAACGACAAGTACGAGGAGGCAATGGTGAGGGCCAAGAGCATCATACTTGATGGGGTCAAGGACCATGTAGTACCACACATTGCCGAGAAGGAAACGACAAATGAGATGCGGGAGGCCCTAAAGAAATTGTACCAACATACTTCTGTGCAGAGAAGAATGTTACTAGAAAGTCAATTGAGGTCATATCAGATGAAGAAGGGAGAACCGATTGACACCTTCCTCGAAGAACTGAATGAGATCTGAGATCAGTTGACTGCTATAGAAGCCACGTCGGATCAGGAAATGATGGTGAGGACAGCATTGAATGTTGTCTCAAAAGACTTAGAGGTATTTGTCCAGAGTATACTGGGTAGAGTAACACTTCCACCTTGGGATGAGATGTGGGCGACTCTTCGCCAAGAAGAGATCAGACAACAGTAAAAGGTGGGAAGAAATGACAAGGGGATCAGAGTCAAGTTGGAGGAGGAGGATGTTGCCCTAGCATCTGAGGGAAAGCAAGAAAAGTGGAAGAAGAAGGATCTCTCCAAGATCAAGTGCTTCCACTGTGGGGAGTTGGGTCATTTTGCGACCCAGTGTCCAAGGAAAAAAAGTAAGGTAAGGTCTTTCGAGATTAAGGAAATGCCAACAAGGGCAGAGAAGGAAGTGCAGATAGATGATCACTGTGCCATGAGTGCGCACACACCACTTGAGTGGAAGTGGGGAGACATGGGGTTGTAGTCAGACAGACTACAAGTGATGAGGGGCGGGATCCTCGAGGTACCCAGCCTACAGGAGCCCCGCAGAGAGGTAGCAGGACCAGCTGAGTTAGGTAGAGATGGATGCAGATGCATCCGCAGAGAGAGCTACAGTACAGGAGTCCCGAGACAGCGCGAGGCTAGCAGGATGCAGTAGTGCGAAAGGCACAGGAGTGTTGCGAGATGTAGGGAGTTGTTGCAGTAGCGCAGAGGTTAGAGAGGGAGCACTTGTCAGCGATAGAGGGAGCTTCAGCATCAGGAGGGTCTCTAGCCCAACAGAGAAGTCAGAGTTCGGAGATCAATTACTTACTTCTCGATAACTGAGTTACAGTGTAGCAGTGGGCAGCACAATGCAGCGTTATGAGAGGAGTTGCAGTGCGGATGGAGTGTTGGGAGAAAGGACCAGTAGCAGCACAGACGCAGAGGGAGTTGTCGTATAGATGCAGCAGTGGCAGTGGCAGAAGCATGGGTAGTAGTACAGGATACAGCAGTGCAGAGGATGATGGGCAGCAAGCCTAGCATCAGCATAGGGACCAATGTCAGATGATCAGGGTGATACTCAGTGAGGAGTATTACCAGAACACATTCCTCGCTAAGAGGGAATGTTGATTTGGAGTAGCATCGGATGTGCTCTAGCCACGAAATTTGGTGGAGACGTTGGGGCATATGAGATCTCCAATACCCAGAAAGGGTTTGGACAGATTCTAAACATTTCAAGAGATATTAAAATAATTAATATTTTTAATGGAGTCCCTAAGTCTAAACTTGGGGAAATTAAAATATTAATGTGAATTAATATAAAATTGTGTTAGAATGGTCCAAAAGACATGGATTAAGCTAGATCTAATATTAGCCGTTAATTATGGACTTAATCTCGGTCGTTGATATGTCAACGAGAAAATTATAAGAGGAGGTTTGAGGGTCACTTGGAAAACACATCAGATGATCAGTCATTCTATTCTCTAGACTGGGGTTTGCTAAGAGAGATAGAATTAGTGATCGGAGTTGCAACTGAGGGGTATTGAGTACAGAGAGACAAAGAGCCAAAGATAGTGTCGGAGGATCAGCGCAGAAGCCAGAGAGAGAGACGCAATAGCAACCAGGGCTCACGCAGGGCCACGGAGAGGCAACCAGTAGCTGCGCAGTGCTTCAGAGAGGCCATCTTTGCTGATGCAGAGGGCCAAAATGCTGACACAGGCCCATTCAGGGTGACGTAGGGCCAGTGCTAGGCAGAGAGATGTTGTCGCAGTCCAAAAAGGCAGACACTGGGGTTTCTGGGGCAGATTGGAGCTAAGGAGCTACCAGAAGGTTTATCTGGGGTTTCAGCTAGGACATTTGTTTCAAACTGAAAGGTACTACTGCCAAGAAGATTCTCTATTGGGTAAGTCAGATTTGGCACCCCGGTTGTACTCTGAAATTGCTTAATAAGAAAACCATCAAATAGCTGCACCGGTTTTCCTACATTGGGTTTTTCTGGGGACATTGGTCCAAAAATAATGGTGTCATTTTGTGTGCTCGTTTCTGTTTCCTTCAGTTGATGATCTGTAATATGTTGAGCGTGCACTAGTGTTTATTTTCAGTATATACATTGTAAATAACTTGTTAAGTAACGGAACAAGTATGTATGTTAAGTTATGGTATGTTCTATGTTTATAACAATTTACTTCTTTTTCTTATTATTTTCCACAGATTAGCAATCACATGTACATAAAGTAAAGTGCAGATAGAACATTAAACGATCGACAGAAAACAAGCCAAGACAAGAGACACAAGATGTGACGGCTAGCTAGGGACAAACCCCACAATGTGTGGGGAAACCCTTTGCTCAAATCTTCTTTTATCTTCAATAATTCAATCGAGAGAAATAGTACAATAAATCTTATTTATATCAACAATAGCAAACCCTAGATCAGCAGCATCAGCACTAGCAGCTTCATCATCAAACTAGGGCAGACAATATCTCACAAATTGACCGTCAGATCGACTTGATTCCACCTCCAAAAGTTGCGACTTTCAGAGGAGGTTCAAATGAACCTACAACATAGTTCAGATGAGGAGATATTCTAGTCCACGCAGGTCAAACCTCACTTCTGCAGTTGCAGCTTCAGTGTCAGCAGCTTTCTTCAAACTAAGGCAATCGATATCTTGCAAACCATCAGTCGGATTGACTTAATTCCACCACCAAAAGTTGCGGCTTTCAGAGGAGGTTCAGATGAACCTACAACGCATTTCAGATGAGGAGATCTTCTAGTCCATGCAGGTCAAACTTTACTTATGCAGTTGCAACGTCAGTTTCATCAGCTTCCTTCAAACTACGGCAGTCGATATCTTGCAAACCGTCTGTCGGATTGACTTGATTCCACCACCAAAAGTTGCGGCTTTCAGAGGAGGCTTAGATGAACTTACAGCGCAGTTCAGATGAGGAGATATTCTAGTCCACACAGTTCAAACCAGTGTTTTAAAAACCGCTCACAAAAACCGGTTACCGGTCTGACCGGCCGGTTAGCAAGGCTGCCGGTCAGAACCGGCCTAAAAACCCGGTTTAACCTGCCCTTTCGCCCAAATCCAGCCCTAACCGGTGAAAAACCGGCCGGTTTAGGACGGAACCGGCCGGTTTGTAGCAAACCGGCCGGTTTATGGCACGCCCACCGAAAATAGTGATCACTGATAACATAGGAAAGAAAATACCTGTCGATTCAGAAAGAATGCATGAACTTGGACAAGGGATGGTTGATGTTTATGGAGCTGAGAAGCAGGCAATGAATTCTGGACATAGTCGGCCTGATTCTTCTGAATTTGTAGAGGCTTGTGCAGTGCCCAATAGTGATCAAAAGTTCCTACAGGTCTGTTCTTATGATTTCAGAAATAGCATGTAATATGATCTTGAATGTTCATGAATGCACTTATATTTCCATGTTTGTTAGCATGCTGTATTTTTAATTCTCTATCTTTTTACTCAGCTATGCTGCTTATCTTGCAATTTTAAATTGTATTTTTCCTTTTAACACAGCTTGCTTCTTGTAATGTTTGTATAATGAAGTTGGTCACAGGAATACCTGGAAATATGCATGCACCAGGGGATGGAAAATGTAAAAGCTATCTGTTTGTAAGCCTTAACACAGGGAAATGATACAAGATGCAAGAACTTCAAACAACAGTGTGTTTGTGTGCATGTATTTTGTTATTTTTTTAAAAATTTATATATAAAACTCTCAAAACGGAGAGTTACATGGACATCAGAGAGCTTAAAGTTCTTGTACAAACCGAAGCAGTGCTCACAGATTGTCCTTGAAAACCAAGCAAAACAGGGTTTATAAAACTGCCCTTCTATATGAAACATATTATAACTGAGATATAAAGAGTAATCTGTTACACCAGACCAGTAATTCCATACCTCCAATAAACTGAAATCATATCTGACACTAGAAGTGAACCGATAATTTTCACAGGAAAATTTGTTGACTGACGTGAGAGTTGAGACCAAAATATTTATGGCTTCCAAAAAAAACCAGGACTGGTAGAACTTGTTTATTGCATATGCACTGTGGTGGTGCCTCTTTCAACTCGGTGGGGCTCGTTGGCTGATGTAGCTCGGACAGCTGTTCTAGCCACAAGTGGTGTCAATGAGGCTAGGAACACAAGAGCGGAAAATATCTCTAAGCTTAGTTTATGGCACGCCCACCGTTATCCATTAGGTCCACTTCTATTGTCATTGGTGGCATTGGTAATTGGTACTGAGGTTGCAGATCAGGCTGAGGCATCCTCAGACTCTGAACCAGATGATGTCTATGTAGCTCCTGATGATGATCCTGTGTCTAGTAGTGGTGATGAACTTGATGATTGATCATGTGTACACTGTACAGTGTAGACTTGTAGTAGGCCAATGGCCTCATAGCTTGCAGCATTGTTTTTGGACTTTATAGGCCATTTAGAGCCTCATTTCTTATGTATTTTTCTATTTTGTCGATGATATGTATTGTACTCGGTGCCATCTTGATATATTCACCTTTACATGGTATATAAATGAGCAAACTCTGCATATTTTGTCTCTAATGGCTTGGAATCATGGTTTTACATCTTAAAAATAGTTTTATTTCATTAAAAATTAATTATTTAATGTATTTTTTTAAAACCGATTCGTTTAGACCAAACCAGTCCCGGTTAGACCGGTTCCGGTCGGTAAACCGGTTCATTAGGTGGACTGGTCCGATCACCGGTTCCGGTTTTAAAAACATTGATTCATAATGGTTGTTTTTTAGGGGCCAAATATACATTAAGCATACTAGAAATTCTGAACACTAGAAGACATCAACTGAAATAAAATTGAAGCTTTCACTACTTGAACATTGAGCAAAACCACCCATATGCAGGTATCTGGTTCCATTGTCAAACTTAACTTCAGTTTCTAGTTGTTGTGCTAGCACTCCACATTGTATTCATAATGGTTTTTTTTAGGGGCCAAATATACATTAAGCATACTAGAAATCTATGCATTTATTCTGAACACCAAGAAGATATCAACTGAAATAGAATCAAAGCTTTCACTACTCAACGATTGAGCAGCACCACCTATATGCATGTATCTGGTTCCATTGTCCAAACTCAACTTCACTTTCTAGTTGTTGCACTCACACTCCTACATTGTATTCATAACAGTTGTACTCTTTAGTCCCATTGACCTACTTTTGTGGTCATTAGTAAGACGTTAATAAAATTATCTTATCTTTCAACTTCGCATATATCTTACCTAAGATTCTATTCCACTCATGTTGTATTTCTTACTAATGAGACCAAATCAATTTATAAAAAAGAATTGTAAAGTATTTGGAATGTCATGTTATCCCCCATATCACATGAAAGGATTTCAACATTTTTTTGTTCCACTCACCAAACATATCTCGATGGCACAAGTGATTCAATATTCAAATGCAACTAAGGGTTATTTTATGGAAACACATTTTCCCTGGAATTACCCTTATGGTATTTTATTACTAACCACCTCCTCAACGGTGGGCATGAAAATGTCTAGAGGAAAGATATCATTGCAAGGTCTAGAACATATTTGTACGTTTTATAATAGTTGAGCCTCATAATAGCAAATGTCTAGAACATATTTATACATTTTCTAATCTTCCATTTATGCTAGAAATCATTTCCAAAGATAGTTGTCTTTTATGCACTTGTGAATCACTTTCTAAAACAAAATATTCATGGTTTAATATAGCTTTCAATTCACTGTTTAGCTAAAATCAGATCTGAAAAGAGATATAAAAGTCTACCTTGTTTTACCCTAGAAATAATTTGTAAGAGTATATTTATGTGAGTGTATTAATCTGCTACAAATAGCCAATCAGACCTATAAATTAGACATATTCCCATCAATAATTTACAACCCATAAAGAGTATAGATTATACATTTCACCCCATCTGACATTGGGCTAAATAGGCTGATTATGTGTGTGTGTGTGTGTGTGTGTGTGTGTGTGTGTGTGTGTATAATGAGAGAGAGAGAGAGAGAGAAAGAGCAGATTCTTGATTATTCCATGATGTAGCCTCTATGTCATACACTCCTCGACTGAGTAGACATAAGGAAGCCCCTTGTGGTGATTGTAAATCAACCTAAAGTGAGGGTGCCAAGGTGACAGTGGCAACTCTTTAAAGTCTCATTTTTTCTTTCAACTGTGAAGGCTTTGCATCTAATGTGAGAGATTAAGTGTTGACATGCCACATGGAGATATCAGAGGCAGTTGAATTTGATGATAATAATTAATCAAGAACATGACATAAACAAGAAAAAAGTGCAAGGATAACTAACTCAAGAAAGCATATGACGAATACATTACAATCCTTAATGAACACATTTTAGCATATTCCAGTTTGCCCCATCAGATCAATCCTAGGAATTGAACAAATGTTGCTTGTATGTAGTAGCTAGTAAAGAACATATTGATTTGAAGCCATCAGTCACATGGTAAAAGCAAGAAAGAAGGGGAAGGATACTTGAATCAAAACAAAAGGAGAAATTTAAGTTGTTGGCGGAAGTTCCCATGGTGGGCTTCCTTCATGCACAACCATAACATGATCATGAGAAAATACAGTCCCATTTATGGTTTGATAGTAGAGAGAGGATGTTGCAAACGCCAATTGGGACCTCTTGTAATCTCTTGTGCATCTAGTAGGGCTTGAATTAAATCTCCCTTGATACCAATTTCATGTTATTACCAGTGATATGACTAGGTGGGGTAGGAAATACAACCCCCTTTCAATTGTACTATCATAATTTCAAGGTGGGGAGGAAAGGCCCACTTTTTGGTACCCTCTATGGGGGACGTCATTTTTCCTATGTGTTAGACTAAGATTTTAATTTATATGGCTGAGCCTGTAATTATGAGGGTGAGGGTGGGGGAAATATTAAGTGAATTATTATGGGAAAGGAGAAAATATTATCTAACCATCTTAGCCCCTCACCTCGTCCTCATAATAATTTACCCAATATTTCCGTCCATCCTTGTCCAGTATTTCCCTAGCTCCACCCTGATAAAAAATTTCCTAATATTTATCTCCTTGTGGAACAACCAAGTGGTTTTAGAAAAGGGATGTTATCCCCTCCACCTGGTTTCAAATCCCACAAGGAAAAATCCTTGACTAATGTCATAAGGATCAAGGAGAAGGCTACCCCACCCTGATGGAGCCTCAACTCTTTCTAAGTCATAAATTCATGGTGTATCTAGCTTACGGTCTATTGGGTATTCTCTGGGTGTTATAATGGCAACCACTAGGTCTAATATTTGGCCTCATCCAAATTATTCCAGTAAGTTATCATCTATCTGAAGATCTAAAAATTATTAATCATGCATGACATAATGCAACAATAGAGACTAGATCCTGAAAATAAGACATAATTCCATTATAAGGGAGAGGTATCCTTTTATAAGAAAAGAACCTTTTTATTAAGTTGATTTTAAATATTGTTGTATGGAAACAACAAAACATATTTAGATATTTCCTTCCTCTTTTAAGTTTCCCAACTAGTTTGCATGAAAAAAAGAAAATACATATTTTAGATACAAGAAATACATTATTATGTTTTTCCTTCCTCATTATGAGTGGAATCCAAACTGTTTATATATGGAGGAAAACCTTCTTCCTCCACCACTTCCATTATGAGAATTCCACACCTTCAATCACATCACTGTAGTGAGGCCTCTGTAGATATATTGACCTGGGACGCCCAATTTTAGCCACCCATTGGGAAGAATTTCTAGCACTTGCCCACCAAGATTCATGAATATCATATTGGTTATTTGTGCTCCATGTGTAGACACCAAAATATTAATCTTACCCATTGCCTCTACCTGTTGACAAAATATGAGATTAGATGGTTACATGACAACCCACTTGCAATCTTGTAGGGACTTACACCATTATTTCACAACATCTTGCCATGCAAACTCATTTCTAAAAGCTCTTCCATGGATTCTCACAGCTAGCATGATCTTATATTTATTTTGTTCACTGATTACCATATATTTAACAAATTACACATACATCAAGTTCTACAATGAATCTCCCAAATAATTTTAAATATGACCCCCATGTGGATTCTATGTAGTCCCATGTTATTCATAATGACATTTTTAGAAGAAAATTGGTCATCCATCGTAGCTCAAAGTTTCAATATTTAGTATAAAATTTGTTTTCTCCAAAATTCTTTTGAACCTTTCCCTGATGCTCAATTTTAGATGCTCCAATTGAAATATCATGATTTTGTTGTCGATGGAGCATTGATTTTGATTTTTCCAGTAAGAGAAGGGCACAAAATTTTTGAAAGAATGACATAGCTTAATGAAAATGTACTTTTTCAAATATAAGCATGTATCCTCTAACGAACATAGCTTTGGATGGATGCACCTATGCAAAAACAAAATCATATTGATTAAAAATAGAAAGGCTTGGTGTAAAAGGCATAAAAAATGTATATACATGTTCCTTGGGTGGTATGCTAGAAAGGCTTGGTGTATCTAGCTTACGAGCTATTCAATATTCGATATTCTCTTGAAATAGTTTATTTAAATCTCTTAAGGCTAGAAATGCTTGGTGTATCTAGCTTACGAGCTATTCGATATTCTCTTAGTGTTATAGTGGCACCCACTAGGTCTAATCTTTGGCCTCATCCAAATAATTCCAACAAGTTATGATATACATTCAGATCTAATAATTATTAATCATGCATGACACAATGGAACAATAGAGACATAAATAACATGATCCTAAAAAGAATACCACCGTTCCATTATAAGGGAGGGATCTCCTTTTATAAGAAAATAATTTGTTTATTAAGTTGATTTCAAATATTTGTGTATGGAAACAACAAAACGTAGTTAGATATTTAATTCCTTTTTTAAGTTGCCCAACTAGTTTGCATGAGAAAAATAAATACATATTTTAGATATAACAAATGAATTATTAGGTTTTTCCTTCCTCATTATGAGTTCCTCCAAAATGGTATGCCTTTCTTGGTTGCCCAATTCCTAACTATTTAGATCTGGAAGCATTCCTTCTTCCTCCACCATTTCCATTATGAGAATTCAACACCTTCAATCACATCATTGTAGTGAGGTCTTTGTAGATATGTTGACCCAAGCCGACCAATTCTAGCCACCAATTGGGAAACATTTCGAGCACTTGTCCACCAAGATTCATGAATATCGTATTGGTCAGTTGTGCTCCATGTGTAGACACCAAAATATTAGTCTTATTCATTGCCTCTACATGTTCAAAAAAGATGAGATTAGTTAGAAACATGAAAACCCACTTGAAATCTTAAAGCTATTCACACCGTGATTTAACAACATCTCGCTATACAAACCCATTTCTAAAATTTCCTCCATAGCTTCTATTACACCGGACTATCCCTCTTGCGGACAAGAGCGATCTCCCTAGATCCTAAATGGAAACTAGAAAAAATCATGACAATTGAACTAACTCTTTCCCTAAGTTGAACTCGTTCGAATTATAAGCAGTATATCTAATGGATGAACCTCTTACCTATTTCACGAAATGCCTAATGAAGATCCCTTATTATGACTTGATGCAGTTCTTCAATGCTTGATAAGACCTGCAAACATAGACCATAAAAGGATCAAAAGGACATGTGATATAATAATCTAAACAACTCATCCTAATGATCAAGGAAATTAGGGATTGAATTTTCCTTAATAAACATTATAAACAATTGTAAATCATTCATCATTAACATAAGACAAAATCAATGGGAGAAAGTGCTCATCTGTATTAATTAGAAAATAAGAGGAGTTTTACAACCTTCGCCTTTATGCCTTGAGGTCCCTCCCAATTGTCTTCAATCTCCTTATATGTCAAGCTTTCCAATATCAAACCAACAACATAAGTTTGTTTTCTCTCAATTCTGACCTCCCCAATCCCTCTACGCTTTAGTCATTTTGTAGGCCAAGAGGAGGAAGTTTCAGATCCATAAATCTCTTATTTAAAATATTATTCTATTTATGGGAAAAAGTAAACTATTTCAACATCTATGTTAACTAATTTATGTCGATATCAACTTCATATATATCTGTATATATAAGAAAAATTTAAATTTTTTATGTGAAAATTTTTATTTGGTCTTATAATATTCGAAAATAAAATTTAAACAATGAAAGATAACACATTGTATTTTGCACTCTAAAAAAGTTTGCACGTGAAGAAATTTGATCCCTCTTGGCTCATGTTATATCCATACTTAAGATGGACTTATGCTGGTGGTAGTAGGAAGAACATGAGCGATGACATCATTAACACAATAAGTTACTTCCTAAACTATTGAACCATGAACATATCTGGGCTAAGTGACTATGTTTAGTTTAGGTGTATTAGAATTCAAATGATATGGAATTAAGCACCCTCCAATCCCAAAATGATCGATAGGTGGACTGATTATAGAGGAATATGTTGAGAATCATAATGGAAGACATAAATCATTACCTTCCACACTATAACGTACAAGTGAAATTTATTTCCAACCATCAACATGTTGCAAAGGATAGCATTTGTTTCCAAGGTCAAATCCAAGGGATTTTCTAGACAATAAAGAGTTCCCTTTTACACAATGGTCCAAAAGTGTAAGAAAATCCCCTTGTAAGGTCTAAAATGGTGTTGAAACAAAACCATTCTTTGAATGTAAGTTTTCTATTCGAAATTGCAAATCGTGGCTTCACAAAAGTTATTGGTGTATATGTTCCACAAGGTTTTGAAGTTGAATTTTTTCTATTTCAAATGGAGCACCTAGACCTTCTGAAGAGTTTGCATCAATTTTTTCCCAAAAAAATGATTGGGATGGTAAATCTCTTAGAGTGAAATGACCACCAACACTCTGCCTATTATTTTTCTGAGAGGGGGAATTTGTTGATAAGATTTGTGAGCATAATTCTTATATGTGACTACAATTTTTATGTACCTAGAGCTAAGATTTATGACACTACAACAGGATTTGTAGATGAATAATTATGTTTATTCATATATTTCTTATGTCCCTTAAATGGATCCCATCTATCATGGCGATAGGAATTTATTTCTAGAAAAGTGTTTTATTCTTTCCCATCTTTGTTGCCATCTAACTTATTTTTCCACCAAAATGTTTAATTATACTGGACCTACTCTAAGGTCTTTCTCTACCTCTTTGAACACTAGACCATCTACAAATGTTATTAGGAGTGGATTCTAAATGAAGATCCTTGCAAGATATACTCTATAACACCGACCCTTGGAAAATAATGTCATGGAGTAGCAGAATGATCATGTAAATGTAGGACTCTTGGTTCCTCTACTCCACACAATAATCTCTTTCATGCTCATGAACAAATTTTGTTGGTGAAATTATCTTTTGTTTTTCCAACTCACCAAATCAAAAACTTTCCTTGCTACCAATATTTTTTTCCACATCAATTGCATGATCAATAGAGCACATTGGGGGTAGCCTCGTGGGTTGTGTGAATACATCTGTGAATTATTTAAACAACGTAACCATACTGCAAGGTACCAAATTATTGAGGTTATCTAGTTTGATAGGGAAAAACAAACAAAAAAATAACAAAATGGTTCAAATTGAATTTCATAATAGGAGCTTTGCTAGTAGGAGGCCATGTTGGTTTAAGTGAAAAGGATGTGAGAACATATGTGTGACCCTCCTGCTATGGTATTGACAATATTTAACATGATAAATCACATGCTAATCGTATTGATATGGAATTCTGAGTAATAGATTAATAAAATTGAGAGGAGAAGCATCACACATCATGGTATATCGAAAAGGGCCAATAGCAAAGGTCATTGTGCAATTATGGGATATGGTAAGACGAGAGCTTTCCTTTTGTACCCAATCAAGCTAATTTGGCGAAGGGGTTTGAATTGGTGGGGCTACCTCTTCCAAATCAGAGATATGTAGCTAAATGCACAAATTTCAGAAGACCTCGATGTAGGCTTATACTAATTGGATTGGTAGTTGGTGGAGTTGTAACCAATTTGCTAGGAGATTATAAAGATATCCTAGGGGATAGAATCATAATATTAATGTCTGATAGAAGTCATACCAAGATGTGATGTGAGTAGAGATGATATATTCTATCTCTCTGAGTTGTATGACCAAGGATATATTCTCTAACTGGGTATCCCACTATGCTTACATCATTCCTTCCAATTGCAAGATAGTGATTTGAAGCTTGATTTCCTCTGCCATCTTAGGACATGTTTTGAAATTGGTAGAAATATAGTGGATCCAAGAATCAACAACCTCTCAAATAATTTGGGCCAAAAAATCGGGAAATTGAAAGCATGTATCGAGTTGCATGTTCCTTGGAGAGCATATTTATTATTGTAGAATGATTAACTCATCGAAATCCATGTCCAAATCCTATATTGGTGAGTCCCTAGTTGATTCCTATGATGTGGTTGCTTTCATTATTTTCATCCGCCCAAATGGATCAAAATGTAGATCTCTGTGATGAGACGGGTCCAATCCCTTTGAGGAAGGTGCACTGGAAAGGTTGTTGAACAACTAAGAGCATGGAATTACTAATCCATGAGTCTAATAAAAAAATTATTTGAATAGATGGATTCCTTCCCATCCAAGCTTTCATAATTATAACCCCAATTCATTAATTATAATAATTTACTCAATATTTTTTTAACCCATAATTGTGGGCGAGAGCAATATTGAATAAATTATTATAATTTACACAACATTCCCAACACCTCCACTTATTATAATTAAGAATGAAATAAATATTAGTAAATTAATTATAATTTATCTACTATTTCTCTCCACTTATTATTATGACGTTGATATGAAATGTAATATTGAACCAACCTAGATCCATCCTAACTCTGGATCCTATCAAGCATCGGGAGGGATCAAATTAATCGGGAGGGATCAAATCTCTCGAGGTGCAATCCTCTTTTTGAGTTCAAAACTTGAGGAAAGGTTTGCACCTCGAGATATTTGATCCTTCTCAGTGCTTGATAGATCCAGAGTTAATATGGATCTAGGTTGGTTTTAGTCATGTGCAACCAAGGAAAATCTATTGAACATATGATTAATTTTATCAATAATATGTAAATACATCTACTATTAATATAATAATTTTAAATATGCTAAATATGTTTGAGATTTATCTGGTCATTTTAATTTTAAATTTTCTTAGTTACCTGAGTTTGTTGATATGATAAATATTATTAATAAATTTAATGATGAAATATGATGAAATAAAAGTGTTGAATGCAAAGTGACATTGTAATAATGTTGAATGATAAGAAATGTGAATAATAAGAATGTATTCAATTAGAAATAGTCTTGGTGTGATCAATCTCAAGCTATTTTCTTCTACTATTCTTATTGTTACCCTTTTTACTTTTTTCATGTTTTCATATCGATTACATGAAAAGGATAGTTGAAATCATAAACCATTTAAATCATTAGCTTGAGTTGTTGTAGTAAACATCATACCTTATGTCTCTTCCTCTAAATATTAATAGGTTGAATTACTATAACACAAAAATCAATGTACATTGTCAATAATTTTTGGTGCTTACACTGAAATGAATGCACAACGTTATCCAGTCACTTTAAAATTAATCTACCATCATACATCCAATTACATCAAATCAGAAATCAACATCTACATAGAAATAAATGCATCTAATGCAAGCAATCAAATAAGATTAGAAAAAAACATCTACGCTTCATACATCCAATTACATCAAATTAGAAATCAACATCTACACTGAAATCAATGCATCTAATGCAAGTAATCAAATAGGATTATAACTCAATATCTACACTCAAATTAATGCATCTAGTGCACGTAAGAAAATAGGATTAGGAATTACCATCTACACTGACATCAATGCATTTAGTGCAAGCAATCAAATAGGACTAGAAATCATCTACATTGAAATCAATGCATCTGGTGCAATAAATCAAATATAATTAGAAATCAACATCTACATTGAAATTAATGGATCTAGTGCAAGAAATAAAATAGGATTAGAAATCACCATCTACAATGAAATCACTGCTTTTAGTGCAAGAAATCAAATAGGATTAGAAATAATCTACATTGAAATCAATTCATCTAGTACAAGCAATCAAATATCATTAGAAATCAACATCTACACTAAAATTAATGCATCTAGTGCAAAATATTTTCTTCCCTCTACCCTCCCTACATCTATATATATATCTCCCTCCATATCTCCTTGTTTTTCTCTCTACCTCACCCCCCCAAACACACACACACCCTCTAACTCCATATCTATCAATCTCTCTGTCCCTTCCTCCCTTTCTCCATCACTCTCTTCTTCCCTCTCTTCACCATCCATCTATATCTATATCTCCCCCTGTCTCTCTATATCACACCCAAAACATACACTCTATTTCTCTAATCTATCTATCTATCACTCCCTCCCCTTCTCTCTCTTCACCTTCTCTCACTCTCCCCCTCTTAAATCTCTCTTCCCTTCTAGTGCCCTCTCTCTCCACCTCCAACTCCATCTCTCTTTCCCTCCCTCTCTCCACTGATCCATGAGTCTATTAAATTTTTTTATTTGAATAGATGGATTCCTTCCCATCCAAGCTCTAATAAGTATAACTCCAATTCATTAATTATAATAATTTACTCAATATTTTTTTAACCCATAATTGTGGGCGAGAGCAATATTGAATAAATTATTATAATTTACACAACATTCCCAACACCTCCACTTATTATAATTAAGAATGAAATAAATATTAGATAAATTTTTATAATTTATCTAATATTTCTCTCCACTTATTATTATGAATTATTATAATTTATTTTATATTTATCTACACTTATTATTATGAAGCTGAAGATGAAATATATATTGACCAGCCTAGATCCATTCTAACTCTAGATCTATCAAGCACTGAGAGGGATCAAATATCTCGAGGTGAAAACCTCTTTTTTGAGTTCAAAACGTGAGGAAAGGTTTTCCCTTTGAGATATTTGATCCCTCTCAGCGCTTGATAGATCTGAAGTTAAGATGGATCTAGGTTGGTTTCAGTCATGTGCCAGCCAAGGAAAATCTATTGAACATATGATTAATTTTATCAATAATATGTAAATACATCTAATATTAATAAAATCATTTTAAATATGCTTAAATATGTTTGAGATTTATCTGGTCATTTTAATTTTAAATTTTCTTAGTTACTTGAGTTTGTTGATATGCTAAATATTATTAATAACTTTAATGACGAAAAATGCTGAAATAAAAATTTTGGATGCAAAGTGACAAAGTAATAATGTTGAATGATAAGAAATGTGAATAATAAGAATGAATTCAATTACAAATAGTCTTCATTGTGACCAATCTCAAACTATTTTCTTCTACTATTCTTATTGCTACCCTTGTTACTTTTGTCATGTTTTCATATCGATTATATGAAAAGGATAGTTGAAATCATAAACCATTTAAATGTTTAGCTTGAGTTGTTGTAGTAAACATCATACCTTGTCTCTCTTCCTCTCAAATATTAATAGGGTGAATTATTATAACACAGAAATCAATGTACATTGTCAATATTTTTTTGTGCTGACACTGAAATCAATGCACGACGTTAATCTAATCACTTTAAAATTAATATACCATCATACATCCTATTACGTTAAATGATAAATCAACATCTACACTTAAATCAATGCATCTAATGCAAGCAATCAAATAAGATTAAAAAACAACATCTACACTTCATACATCCAATTACATCAAATCAGAAATCAATATCTACACTGAAATCAATGCATCTAATGCAAGTAATCAAATAGGATTATAAATAAACATCTACACTCGAATCAATGCATCTAGTGCAGGTAAGAAAATAGGATTAAAAACCAACATGTACATTGAAATCAATGCATCTAGTGCAAACAATCAAATAGGATTAGAAATTACCATCTACACTAACATCAATGCATTTAGTGCAAGAAATAAAAAAAAGGATTCGAAATCATCTACATTGAAATCAATGCATCTAGTGCAAGAAATCAAATATAATTACAAATCAACATCTACATTGAAATTAATGATTCTAGTGCAAGAAATCAAATAGGATTAGAAATCACCATCTACACTGAAATCAATGCATTTAGTGCAAGAAATCAGATAGGATTAGAAATAATCTACATTGAAATCAATGCATCTAGTGCAACAAATCAAATATCATTAGAAATCAACATATACACTAAAATTAATGCATCTAGTGCAAGACATTTTCTTCCCTCTCTCCCCCTACATCTATATCTATATCTCCCTCCATATCTTCTTCTTTTTCTCTCTATCTCAAACCCCCCACAAACACACACACTCTCTAACTCCATATCTATCAATCTCTTTGTCCCTCCCTCCCTTTCTCCATCACTCTCTTCTTCCCTCTCTTCACCTTCCATCTATATCTATATCTCCCCTTGTCTCTCTATATCACACCCAAAACATACACTCTATTTCTCTAATCTATCTATCTATCACTCCCTCCCTCTCTGTCTCTTCACCTTCTCTCCCTCTCCCCCACTTAAATCTCTCTTCCCTCCTACTGCCCTCTCTCTCCACCTTTCTCTCTCTATGTGTTTCTTATTACCTCCCTCTCTCTCCAACGTTCTCTCTCTATGTGTTTCTTCTTACCTCCCTCTCTCTCCACCTCCAACTCCATCTATCTTTCCCTCCCTCCCTCCACTAATCCATGAGTCTATTAAAAACATTTATTTGAATAGATGGATTCGTTCCAATCCAAGCACTCATAATTATAACCCCAATTCATTAATTATAATAATTTACTCAATATTTTTTTAACCCATAGTTGTGGGCAAGAGCACTATTGAATAAATTATTATAATTGACACAACATTCCACACACCTCCACTTATTATAATTAAGAATGAAATCACTATTAGATGAATTTTTATAATTTATCTAATATTTCCCTACACTGATTATTATGAATTATTATAATTTATTTTATATTTCTCTCCACTTATTATTATGAAGCTGAAGATGAAAAATATATTGACCAACCTGGATCCATCCTAACTCTGGATCTATCAAGCATCGAGAGGGATCAAATATCTCGAGGCGCAGTCCTCTTTTTTGAGTTCAAAACTTGAGGAAAGGTTTTTACCTCGAGATATTTGATCCCTCTCGTCACTTTATAGATCCGGAGTTAAGATGGATCTAGGTTGGTTTTAGTCGTGTGTAGCCAAGGAAAATCTATTGAACATATGATTAATTTTATCAATAATATGTAAATACATCTAATATTAATATAATCATTTTAAATATGCTAAATATGTTTGATATTTATCTGGTCATTTTAATTTTAAATTTTCTTAGTTACTTGAGTTTGTTGATATGATAAATATTATTAATAACTTTAATGATGAAATAAAAATTTTGAATGCAAAGTGACAATGTAATAATGTTGAATGATAGGAAATGTGAATAATAAGAATGTAATCAATTACAAATGTTCTTCATTGTGATCAATCTCAAACTATTTTCTTCCACTATTCTTATTTTTACCCTTGTTACTTTTGTTATGTTTCCATATCGATTATATATAAAGGATAGTTGAAAACATACACCATTTAAATCTTTAGCTTGAGTTGTTGTAGTAAACATCATACCTTTTCTCTCTTCCTCTCAAATATTAATAGGTTGAATTACTATAACACAAAAATCAATGTACATTGTCAATAATTTTTTGTGGTTACACTAAAATCAGTGCACAATGTTAATCCAATCACTTTAAAATTAATCTACCATCATCTATCCAATTACATCAAATTAGAAATCAACATATACACTTAAATCAATGCATCTAATGTAGGCAATCAAATAAGATTAGAAAACAACATCTACACTTCATACATCCAATTACATCAAATTAGAAATCAACATCTACATTGAAATCAATGCATCTAATGTAAATAATCAAATAGGATTATAAATCAACATATACACTCGAATTAATACATCTAGTGCAAGTAAGAAAATAGGATTAAAAACCAACATGTACACTGAAATAAATGCATATTGTGCAAGAAACCAAATAGGATTATAAATTACCATCTACACTAACATAAATGCATTTAGTGCAAGCAATCAAATAGGATTAGAAATCATCTACACTGAAATCAATGCATCTATTGCAAGAAATCAAATATAATTAGAAATCAACATCTACATTGAAATTAATGGACCTAGTGCAAGAAATCAAATAGGATTAGAAATCACCATCTACACTAAAATCAATGCATTTAGTACAAGAAATCAAATAGGATTATAAATAATCTACATTGAAATCAATGCATCTAGTGCAAGAAATCAAATATCATTAAAAATCAACATCTACACTAAAATTAATGCATCTAGTGCAAGACATTTTCTTCCCTTTCGACCCCCTACATCTATATCTATATCTCCATCCATATCTCCTTCTTTTTCTCTCTATGTCACCCCCCCAAACACACACACTTTTTGACTCCATATCTATCAATATCTTTGTCCCTCCCTCCCTTTCTCCATCACTCTCTTCTACCCTCTCTTCACCTTCCATCTATATCTATATCTCCCCCTGTCTCTTTATATCACACCCAAAACATACACTCTATTTCTCTAATCTATCTATCTATCACTCCCTCCCTCTCTCACTTCTCACCTTCTCTCCCTCTCCCCCACTCAAATCTCTCTTCCCTCCTGCTGCCCTCTCTCTCCACCTTTCTCTCTCTATGTGTTTCTTCTTGCCTCCCTCTCTCTCCACCTTTCTCTCTCTATGTGTTTCTTCTTACCTCCCTCTCTCTCCACCACCAACTCCATCTCCCTTTCCCTCCCTCTCTCCACTCTCTCACATCCTCGCTCTCTTCATTCCTCTCTCTCCCTTCCTCTCCCACCTCTCTCTCTCTCTCTCCACCCTCCAACTATGTTATTATATCCTTCCCTCTCTCCTTCTCTCCCCACTTTTCTCCATCTCTCCTTCTTTGTCTCCTTATCCCACCCCAAAAGATACACACTCTTTCTCTATCTCTCCCTTGTCACTCCCTCTCTCTCTTTCTCAACTTCTCGCTCTCTATGTCTTTCTTCTTCCCTCCCTCTCTCCCCCTCCAACTCCATTTCTCTATCCCTTCCTCTCTCCTCCTCTCTCTCCCTTTCTCTCCCACCTCCCTCTCTCTTCCCCCATTACTCTCTCTCTCTCTCTACTCTCCAAAAATCTCTCTCTCTCTCTCTCTTTTCCATCCAATCCTCTCTCTCTCTTTTCAATCCAATCCTCCCTCTTCTCCCATCACTCCCTCTCTCTCTCTAACAATGTTACTATATCCCCCACTTTCTTCTTCTCTCTCCTTCTTTCCCCCCTTCTCTCCATGTCTCATTCTTTGTCTCTTTATCTCACCCTTAAACATACATACTCTCTCTCCATCTATCCCTTTTCACTCCCTCTCTCTCCAATTCTCAATTTCTATGTCTTTCTTCTTCCCTACCTCTGTCCCCCTCTAACTCCATCTCTTTATCCCTCCCTCTCTCTTACTCTCTCTCAAGTCCTCTTTCTCCCTTTCTCTCCTCCCTCCCCTCTCTCTTCCCCTATCTCTCTCTCTTTCTTTCTCCCTCTCTCTTTGCCCTTCAATCCTCTCACTATCTTCATCCTCTCTTTTTCTTTCTCTCCCCCTTTGCATCTTTCTATCTCCCTCTCCCTCTTTGACCCTTCTTTACCTCTTTCACTCCTCTCCCTCTCTCTATCTTCATTCCTCCTCTCCCATTTCCTTGAGTTTATCTCCATCTCTCCCTTGTCACTCCCCATATCTCTCCACCTCTATCACTCTACATCTTTGTTCTTCTCTCCCATATATATTTAGAGTGAACATATATCATGATATATTAATGCATATTATAATATAACAAATTTAATATTGTATTAACCCAAAGTTATTAAATGTAATAATTATTATTTATTATAATATTTATTTTATATTATTTAATATGAATATTAGTTTTCATAATAATAATACATCTTTATGTTTATTTCAGGTTTAATAATAGTTTTCCCCAATGGTATTTGGCCATAGGCCTTGGTAAATGTTTAGAATGTTGATTCTCTATCCTATTTGTTTTTATTTATCCTATTAGTTATACCTCTTTTTATTTTTTTATTTTCATACATTTTTTAATTATGATTTTTTTGCCCCGGTATAATAATATTTTCCTTGTTTTGGTTGTAATTGGCCCATAAACTATCACTTCTTCTGTTTTTTTTTTGTAAATTAAAGAGGTTATGAAGTAATATAAAAATTTTATTTATTTACCATTCTATTTTTATATATTTATTTTCATTCTAGAAGTACTAAATTATTTAATTTACCATATTCTATTTATTTATTTATTTATCTTTTTACTATACCATCTTCATAAACCTCGATATATGTATTTAATATTAATGTTTATGCGTAATAATAATAATTTTTTTTATATTTTTCCATAATAATTACACCAACATTAAATATGGCTAAGTTAAATATTTATGTTTTACCCTTGAGATCTCCCCAATTCCTTACTAAACTTTATGTTTACAAGGTTGTTATTTTGAAGAAATCGAGAATGATCTGCTCCTTTAGTCTCCATTGAATAATTAATAATAAAAAAAGATACAACGATTTTATTAGACTGATTCCCAAACAGCAAGCTGGAAATGAGAATTGAATATGGGAGGTCTGTCAATATGACAGCCAAAGTCTTTAAATTAGTGACCCTTGGTGGTCAAAGTCTATGCATACTTATCCACCACATCATACTTATTGGGGAATCTATAATAATTTAGAAATCAGCGAATAAAATACGATTATTGAACAAAGAAAAGTAGCACAAGTGCTGGTGGAAGGCAGCTCACAGGTGTGTTCCATGTGCAGAGCCAAGCGCGTCCTGTCTCGTATGAACTCATCGCCATTCGTTTCATTAAATCCAAGTCAAGTCAATTGTAGCCTGTGGTACGGTTAGGGGACCATGGCTTTGGAATTTCTGTATAAATAGAGTGGCCATTCCTTTGATTTCAAATATTCAGAGTGAATGTGGGAGTCCTGAGCGATTATTAGCAATGAGGACTTGCACTGGTAGATCGGTGATTGCTAGCCCTCATGGCCATCTGGTGCTAAGGATGAGTATGGTGCTATTGTTGGTGGTGGTCGTGAGTGGAAACGTGGGCACCATAATTTCCCAGAGTTTCTTCGATGGCCTTGCGGGCGGAGCTGCCAGCTCCTGCGAGGGCACAGGATTCTACACTTACGACGCTTTCATCGCAGCTGCCAATGCATATTCTGGATTTGGCACCACCGGTTCCAGCGACGACCAGAAGAGAGAGCTCGCTGCCTTCTTCGCTAATGCAATGCACGAAACTGGAGGTATATATTTTGCTCAATTTAAATTTATTTATAATCTGGTTTGGAGGCATATATTTCGCTCAAATTTTAATTTATTTATAACCTGGTTTGGAGGCATATATTTCGCTCAAATTTTAATTTATTTATAACCTGGTTTGGAGGCATATATTTTGCTCAATTAAAATTTATATAAAATCTGGTTTGGAGGTATATATTTTGCTCAATTACCAATTATTTTTGGTGTCAGGACTGTGCTACATCAACGAGATAAATCATTCTTCAAACTACTGTCAGAGTTCCAGCACCTGGCCGTGTGCGAGCGGGAAGAGCTACCATGGGCGTGGGCCCATCGAACTAAGCTGGTGCGTATTGATCGTTCATGTGACTTACTCTTAAAATCACAGTGACATATGTTACTGTAATCACAAAATGGAATGGCTGAAGCCGCTAAGACAGGCTGACTGGCTGTAAGTTGGATTTTGTTAATGGATGCAGGAATTACAATTATGGAGCGGCGGGGCAGGACATTGGCTTCGACGGGCTGAACAACCCAGAGAAGGTGGGGCAAGACGCCACTATTTCGTTCAAGACGGCTGTGTGGTTCTGGATGAAGAACAGCAACTGCCATTCTGCCATAACCTCCGGGCAGGGTTTCGGTGGAACAATCGAAGCCATAAACGGCGGGGAGTGCAACGGTGGAAACAGTGGGCAGGTGAATAGCAGAGTGAATTACTACCAGAACTTCTGTAGCCAGTTGGGGGTGGATCCCGGAACTAACATCTCCTGCTAAATATCTATTTTCATGGCCGCCAAACATATAACTAAATAATCGCGAGTAGAAAATGTGAGTAAGTCTATGCCGAACTGGTGAATAAAAGTTGCGCCGCAGCACCTCGTGCATGCTGGTACATTCCGTTACAATGTTATCTTCATCTAGGTCATGGTTTCTAAATTCCTTAGACTTTTTCCGTTTGTATGTATTGGCTTTTTTTTTAACATACGACAATGATGTTGTCAAATAGTTTTGAGATCTTACTTCAAATGAATTATCACCTTTAAAGTTAAATTATCAAACTGAGTAATGTTTAATATATATTCTCACATATAAAATTGAGAACTATTTATCACCTTTAAAGTTAAATTATCAAACTGAGTAATGTTTAATATATATTCTCACATATAAAATTGAGAACTATTTATAAGCTTTTATAGGAACACATTTTGCTAAATATCGCTATGGTATAGCTGAGCTACACAATATTAGACAGGTATATGCTTACAGGGCTCGTTACTGGGATCTTTTTTGTACGAAGAAACATGCTACATGCACTGATATCTATACTGTTCTTATTCGGAATATTTTGATACTAAGAAGATGTAGTATAAATCATAAATGAATATATTCCCTTTTTCTTGTGGGAAAAAAAATTTGAACATTAATTTAAATAGTATAATTTTACAAGGAATTAATGGTATAATTCAATTTTTATATTGAAAAATAATATTTTTAAATAATATATTATATAATATTAAAACATTTTTTGCTATTTACTTCAATAATTTTTTGATAGGATGATTTGATGGAATCCCTTAATTTCATATAAATAGCTACTATTATTTTACCAAGTAAAACAACAATTTCATAAATGACATAACATTTCTCTGAAAACATGAATCCAAATAGTTGGGTCAAGAAACATATATCTTAACAATTTGTAGTAAGTTCCTTCAACATGTTATCTTAATGAAATTAAAACTGAAATATAATTGTATAAAATTCAATCTAATATATTTTTAGCATCTCAATACATCAATATAAATATAAACAATCTAACGTAGCTAAAGTTCAGTGCCACTTCCTTTATTTATTGAACTTTGAAAAGTTGCATGAAGTAGGTGCTTTGTTTATTTATTGAACTTTGAAAGGCATGAACTAGTTGTGACATTTGAACAAGGACTATATTGTAGATACTCTTGCTCACTTTAAGTATAGTTAAATTAGAGCCAAAACAATGAAGAAATACATGAATGGACAAACAAAGTTTTTTGAGTAGCCATATATCATTGCTAATGACCTTAGAATTATAATATCATTGGAATCAAAATCCTAGAACCATACTAAAATATGATTTCGAATGATAAATGGATTCAACATTTTGAAAAGCCCCGGGCACTTGAAACCATTGGAAATAAATTAAAATTGAAGTTTTTAAAAGTCTCTGCCTAGTTTAGTTAAAATTAACTAGGAAAAATGCTTGAAAAAGGGTTATTTTGTCCTTTTTTATGTTAGGCAATTTTCATTACATCAAAAGAGGATTACATAAAATAATATTATCTATTATTGGTTTGCCTAATTGGAACCCTGACTATTAGAATAAATACATAGTTTTGAGGTTATTAAGACCCCACCTAACTAGAACATCCTATAAACAAAAAATTATAGAAACAAGATGGTTGTACTAGACATTTACCTGTTGCAACATGCTAAAAAACAATATTTCTAAATATGTGAACAAAAAACCAATAAATCATAACAACTAGTGGTCTAAACCTCTAGGCATGTTTAATTGTTGGTCACCATCCTCATCTAACGAAAAGGAAATGTTAGATGATCTCCTTGACATAATAGTCATTGTGATTATATGGTTGATTTTATCCTTCAACCCTGCTAGTATGATTGAATTCTCTTATTCAGTGTCTATATAATTAGTGAGAACTTGCCCAATAAGAATTTTGGCATGTTAGTAAACATTCACCACTTGTATATACCAATAAAATCATAATTTAATAGAGGTCCATATTTCAAGGATCTAGTCATGAGTAGCGATATCAACATGGGGGTTTGGAATGAAGCACTAGTCATGGCACAGTTCGACTTCCACTCACTAAATTTCTTTTTGAACAAATTCTAGAATAATTTCCCAATAGCAATTCATGAGGTCATGAGATTGGGCCTGGGAATAGATCCAGGAGGTGGAGGCAACATGGTGATCCACATGGGAAGAGAAAAAGGAGAACCCCATCACATCCCCTCCATGTCTAGTTGTTGGTCTATCATGGGACATAATTGCATGAAAGAGAAGTGTAAAGACATAAGGATAGAGGAATAAAAAATAGGAGTCAAAGATGTTGTGGAGGGATAACAAGGTGGGACAGGAGCTAAGGTGAGAAAGGTACAACTTGGAAGAAGTAGCTAAAGAGACCGAAAGAGAGTGATGTGAAGATCCTAAAAGTGGAGAATAGTTGTATTCTTATCTAGAGTGGCAAAGAAAGGCTCAAACAAAGGTCTACAAAATCCTAAGAAAGAGGAAACATCAGGTGGAAAGTAAGAGAGATAAAAAATTAAATAGAAAATAGAGGACATTAGTGCATAATATGCACTTTGAGAAGGTGAGAATAAAAAAAGGAATGTAGGGCACCGAAAATAGAACCTTGAAAAGAAACCCAAGAAATAGATATGAACCCATAAATGAATAAACCTTTGTGAAATGAAATATAGAAGAAATAGAGCCAAGCTAAGAGAAATGTTGCCAAATTTAGAGAGATTACCATGAATAGGCCAATTTTTAGTTCTTTGATGGAGGCTTACATGGAGAATCTTGTGTATATAGCATTTCATGTTTCATACTACAAATTATTTCCAATGCCAATAAATTGAGCATTGATATGCCAATTATTTGAAGTAAAAAAGTAGTAATTACACTTGGTTGAGAGATTCCAAAATGGAAATTGGAGGCTAAAATGCTAGAAGGGTTTAATTATGCATGAACCATGAGAAAAATTTAAGTTTTTGGTGGAAGTTCCCATGGTGGGATTCCTTCATGTATAATCATAACACAGTTGTGAGAAAATACAGTCCCAATGATGGTTTGAGAGTGGAGAGGGGATGTTTTGAATTCCAATTAAGACCTCTTATACTCTCTTGTGTGTACAGTAGGGCTTGAATTAAATCTCCATTGATACCAATTTTGTGTTATTACCAATGATATGACTAGAGAACATGCATTGTGCTAGGTGGGATGGGAGTTACAACCCCATTTCAACTGTACTGTAATAATTTCAAGATGGGGAGAAAAAGTCCACTCTTGGGTACCCTCCATGGGGGAGGTCATTCTTCCTATTTGTTAGACAAAGATTTTAATTTATATGGCTGAGATTGTAATTATGAGAGTGAGGGTGGGAGGAATATTAAGTGAATTATTATGGGAGAGGGGAAAATATTGGCTAAACATCTCACGCCCCCATCTTGTCCTCATAATAATTTACCCAATATTTATGCCCACCACTACCCAGTATTTCCCTAGCTCCACCCTCATAATAAATTTCCTAATATTTGTCTCCTTGTGGACTCACCAAGTGGTTGGAAAAGTGGGATATTATCCCCAAAAGCTAGCTTCAAATCTCATAAGGATAAATCCTTGACTCATAGCATAAGGATTAGGGAGAAGGATACCCCACCCTCATGGAGCCTCAACTATGGCTAAGTCATAAATTTTTGGTGTATCTAGCTTACGAGCTATTCAATATTCTCTTAGTGTTATAATGGCACCCACTAGGTCTAATCTTTGGCCTCATCCAAATAATTCCAACAAGTTATGATATACATTCAGATCTAAAAATTATTAATCATGCATGACACAATGGAACAATAGAGACATAAAGAACATGATCCTAAAAAGAATACCCCATTCCATTATAAGCAAGAGGTCTCCTTTTATAAGAAAATAATTTGTTTATTAAGTTGATTTCAAATATTTGTGTATGGAAACAACAAAACATAGTTAGATATTTAATTCCTTTTTTAAGTTGCCCAACTAGTTTGCATGAGAAAAATAAATACATATTTTAGATATAACAGATGAATTATTAGGTTTTTCCTTCCTCATTATGAGTTCCTCCAAAATGGTATGCCTTTCTTGGTTGCCCAATTCCTAACTATTTAGATCTGGAAGCCTTCCTTCTTCCTCTACCATTTCCATTATGAGAATTCAACACCTTCAATCACATCATTGTAGTGAGGTCTTTGTAGATATGTTGACCCAAGCCGACCAATTCCAGCCACCCATTGGGAAACATGTGACCTTTCACATCCCTTTTCTCCTAATTTCCTTTATTTTCATAAATAATATGCCAATTAATGCCTCTTTTCCTTTCAAATCCTTTTCCATTTCCTTTTCCAATTTCCCCTTAACCATAATAAATAATGAGTGATTCCCACTAGGATATTTTTCCAAAAATTCAACTTGGAATACATGTCCCATGACCTTGATCTTATTTTACCTTTATTAACTTTATTACTTGACTTTTAACCCGGATTTGTTACAACATCACTTTCAGCCTTTGCATTCCAAGCAACATAAATTAATATTAACAAATCAACCACCATGAATGATATTAATGACCTTAACATGATCATTTGACATCAATTCCAACATTACCAACACTTAGAAGGTATATTTTCATCTAAAGAAACAATTTATTAACTAATGATTTAGACTAGCATAAGTTTCACAAATTATCTCATACTTTTTTAGTAGTATCTTCTCTCAAGACATTCAATAACAATAAATATACAAGACAAATTTTAATTATACTCATTTATTGTCTTTCAAGTTTCTCCTAATCCTTTATTGGTCCATGGAAATTAGAGGTGTTATAGGATGCAAAAAAATTGACTATTTGCAATCTATGAGGATATTTTCCATTTTAAGTGATATGGATTGGATCATCATATTTTTTGTCATCCATATTGATTCCTTTAGATTGGAAAAAGTGGAGGAAACAAATCTCAGGACTAATTTCACTGGCTGGACTCACTTTGGCAAATTAGGGTCTCAAAACTTTAGAGCGTGTTTTGAGGCCTCAAACGATGTTTCGTTCAGTAAAACTTTACCATTTTATGATAGCGCCCTTTTCACCTATTTTTCGAACAAATACTTTTACAAAAATGCAAGAATCATGTCAATTGTAGTATGTATGTGAAAGTTATGCCACTCAAAAGTTAACCTTCCTAGTTTCCCCACCATAATTTGAGAGGATGCCAAGTCAGCGCCCATTATTTATGAAAAAGGGTCTAGCCATGTGATTATGATGTAGAAGAAGCTATAAAATTCTATAATGTGACTTTAATTAAGAGGTTAGGTATTCAAACTTGACCATCAGTAGGCTATCGAGTTGTGTTATAACAAGGACACTAGGAGGAAAAGGGGTTCAATTTTTTCAAATGAATTTATTTCGTAGTTGAACAAAGATAGCCAAGAGGGATAGAAGATAGAGAACATAGAGAGGATTTGTGCACTATAGTATCCTATAGGCCACAAGCCATACTTACTTGTATTCAAAGCCATATTTCCATTTAGAGAAAGAGAGTGGATTGACCTCATCTTCTACCTAAAATTTTCTCATTAAAGGTTTTCCCAAGTCATTTCTTGCATCAAATGTATGTGTGAGTTATTGTTTCATTGTTCACTATTTTCTACATAATTTAAATTCACATGCATACACTATTAACAATAATCTACAAATATATAAATTTAAGGAGAAATAAAACTTTAATAGTGTAGATCTTGGATTTTAAAGTATATGTTATTAGAATTGTTGTGATGAACTACCTAGTGGAATTCCCACGATAATTTACAGATCATTAGCTTCCAATTCTCAAAATTGAATTCAATAAACTTCTCAATCTCAATTATAATATTACTAGTGATCCTTATATTGCTAAGGTTTGGTCTTAAGACTCCCACTCAAGCCAGATTATCTCATATCTAATAAAGAATGACATTCTTTACTCATATGTAGGTTCAATATCCTACACCTTTGATAGTAGAGATGTCCCTATACATGCAAAATGAGCTATGATACTTTATGTAGGGATTTAGGCACCTGAATTACACTTTAGACACTAGAAGTTCAAATACAAATTCAACTAGACATATAAGCTAGATTCGAAGCTCAATTTAAATGAACCTTTAAATACACATGAAAGAGTTTAAAGATCATAAATCGAACAATGAAACACCATAAATTTTCACACAATATGCATATTTTACCTTGGAAACCATTTTTTATGCAGTATGTACGACTGCGAACAGAAGTATCTTTCCTAGGCCTAGTTGACTGATCTAGAACAATAGAAAGACAAAGGGACTACTGTTTTCCTTAAAGTAAATAGATAATGGGATGAAGCCTACCTAGAATCTGTCATATGCTTCGCTCATTCTTTGGATTGAATGCTCTAATCCTAGCTCTGATCATTATAATTAGAACCTGAAAAATCAGATAACACAAGCCAATGATCCAGGGAATCCACATGGAATTATCTAATCACTTTATTCAATATATCAACATGGTATTGAAATATATGCAACAATAACATCATACATAGGAAAACAAAGAACTCTTTTCATTAATAGAAATGGACTAAGTAACAACAAAAACTGGGTGTTGATCTTGTAGAAGAGCTCCTCTAAGTTGACTTGTCCTTTCCTTATCACAAAGTGCACCTCCAATCACCCTAATGCATGGAAATATATCTCTCACATCAAAAACATAAGGGTGGAACCATTCTCCAAAATCCAACCTCTTGCTTATGGATGGCAATAAATATATATTGAAGGAGGTATTTCATGAATTATTATCCTTCTACCAATCTGGGCTTGGGATCCACTCTTGATAAGAGGATGAGCTCAAGGGATAAGGGATGAAAAATACAAGGTAGGATATGATAGGATTCAAGACTTTTATCTGATGTACATGGTTACAATAGAACCTAGAATCTTCTTGAAGAGGAAGCTTTAGAATTATTTCTCTTTTTCCTAAATATCTAGATTCAACACACCCATAACACTGAGAAACTTGTTGGTGATCAACATAGGTGCATAGTAGGGAAACCTAGTATTCAACGCTGGCCAATATGAGACCTAGTTGTATTGATCCTTAAAATCACTGAAAGAAGGTGCTTTCAGGAAGAAACTCAGGGATTAGAATAAGTTGCGCTTAGGGATTTGTACAAGGTTGATGAAACAAAGGTCAAAGGATGTTGATTGATCCAGTTGAAGGCCTATTAACTAGATGTGACAAAATGACCTATAACAGATTCCCCCTTAAAGCAAAAATTTAAAAATGATAGCTGATGATTGAAGTACTTTATCTTGTGACAAGTCTTGATCAAGAACAACAAGCGAGATCATCATCTATTACAATACATTTACATCATGACATATTTGATGAGGGAGTCATGCCCATACTCATCACATAAGCTAACATTACATGTATAATGATCAAAATACACGTCCACGGATGAATGGTGGTGGACCTATGACTAGATGAATGTTTGTATGATCATAGTCATCATACATTGTGATCTCGTATTATTCCTAGAATTTTAGCCGAGGTGCATGAAACTAGATCGAGGGTCTTCAATCTCATTTGAATGACTAACCAATGTATGAGTCTAGCCATGTGAATCAATGAGATGGAGGAAAACATTGTAGATTCCATCTGATTACCGTCCAAGGATGTAAGTTGTTAACATATGAAAGAGAAATCATCGATGATGTTAATGGCTCTTAAGGTACTCTAAAACAATCGACACTCTAGCACACATAATCTTTTGGTTGAAGGCTAATGATGTAAACATATCTTCGAGAGAAAGGAAACTTTCCATTGATGTATGCAATCACCAAGGTACCAAGGGGTGTTTCTAAGTCACCTTTGTTGATAATGAGTTGATGTCGATATATAAATAGAAATATAAATTTCTTTACAAAAAAAAATAGATATATAAATTTTCTTTACAAAAATAACACTTACACAAAAGCTTTAACAAAAATTCTTTACGAAAATAATGTTTGTACAAATACATTCACACACCCTTTCTTTTAAAAAAAAAATTATAACCTTTTTTTTATTTAAACAATACCCCTAAATTTTTATTAGGGCTTCTTTCTTTTTTTAAAATTGTCCTCAACAAAACCCCCTTCTTTTCAATAGAACATAATAGTGGCTCTCTTTTTTTTAAAGAAAACACTCCTTGCATTTTAAAAACCCTTTTGTAAACAAGGCCACATAGCTAGCGTTCCCTACAGCTTAGTTCAATTATTGAATTTTGAAATGTATGAACTAACTATTGTATTTGAATAAGGGCTATGTTGTAGATATTCTTGTTTATTTTAGGTATCCTTAAATTAGAAGCCCATGTCACAAATGTTATCAAATGTATTATTATAATAAACATACATAAACACATGTTATAAACGTTGACTAGGGCCAACCTAATTTTAAATATTAAATTAGTTTGTTTATACGTAGGGCCCTAATAACATGAAAGTGTTTATAAATAATGTTTATAAATATCAAATAATAGATATTAAATAATTTAAACGTGAATTTTAGTAAATTAACCATTAGTTATACATGGTTTAGGATAATATGTACTTTGGCTTATTTGTACATAAACACAATAATATTATTAGATAGTGATAATATTATAATATTATTATCTCCATAGGCTATTATATGCATTTAAGTATGGAATCATCTGTCAATTTTTAGCACGTGTTGTCAATTTTTAGCACGTGTTATCCTTCCTGATGTATACTCTATTATGCCCGCCTCTAGCAGTTATTGTGCATTAGGTTTTTGTTTGACCATCTATTTTGGTAACAAATGTTAAATAATTTTTAATTTTACAAAGTAAAATTTTAAATCAGCTGCAATATTGCAATATTTTTAAATAATAACTTATAAGTAAAAGGTTAATAACATTGGAGTCATCTAACGAGGTGGAAGAATTGCCTGGATGACCAAAAGTGGGCAAAAAAAATTTTAAAAAAAAATTGCAAAGGTAGTGTTTGAATTGTGTTTTTGATGGTGGAAATGGATTCATCGCCATCAAAAATGTCTAGCACACCTAAAATTTTGAATTTTAACAACTATAATTTGGATTTACAAAAATCCTTGCGGAATTTTCTCTAAATATAACCCGAATTTCCATAACTTTACGGGCAACTCCTCCGCCTCGTTAGACTACGCTAATAACATTTACGATTATTTGTACCCGACCATTAATGGTTTCGCTAAAACACTAATTTCAAAAAATTTAATAAAATTGAAACATGAAACACCAATAAATTATTGTATCTCCACTAATACATTATTAAAGATTGAATGATTATTATGCTTGTCCGCCTCTAAGATTTTTGTATATTTCCGGTAGTTGCTAGATCGTATTTATTAGGATATTTGTCCTCCTAAATATAAAGGAAACTTGTGGGCTAGGAAATGTGTGCCCATTGTAATTTATTGAACTTCGCCATCCCTTTTCTTGGAGTACATGTCCTCAGAACTTGTGCGCATTAATGCTTATTAGCCTCTATATTAGCCTCTATGACCAGATGTTCAGAATCCATGCAATAACCCTTTACCTTTTGGGCGATGTAATATTACACTTGGTTAGGATATGTGAGGTCTTACTGTAGAAACAAGGTGGGGACTTGTACAATATAAATTATATTAGTGATGGAGTGTGGGGACTTATACAATATAAATTATATTAATAATAATAATATCCATTTTTAAGGTCACAGTCAAGCCAGACACCAAATTGGTGTATGATTTCAAAAAATTTAATAAAATTGAAACATGAAACACCAATAAATTATTGTATCTCAACTAATACATTATTAAAGATTGAATGATTATTATGCTTGTCCGCCTCTAAGATTTTTGTATATTTCCGGTAGTTGCTAGATCGTATTTATTAGGATATTTGTCCTCCTAAATATAAAGGAAACTTGTGGGCTAGGAAATGTGTGCCCATTGTAATTTATTGAACTTCGCCATCCCTTTTCTTGGAGTACATGTCCTCAGAACTTGTGCGCATTAATGCTTATTAGCCTCTATATTAGCCTCTATGACCAGATGTTCAGAATCCATGCAATAACCCTTTACCTTTTGGGCGATGTAATATTACACTTGGTTAGGATATGTGAGGTCTTACTGTAGAAACAAGGTGGGGACTTGTACAATATAAATTATATTAGTGATGGAGTGTGGGGACTTGTACAATATAAATTATATTAATAATAATAATATCCATTTTTAAGGTCACAGTCAAGCCAGACACCAAATTGGTGTATGATTTCAAAAAATTTAATAAAATTGAAACATGAAACACCAATAAATTATTGTATCTCCACTAATACATTATTAAAGATTGAATGATTATTATGCTTGTCCGCCTCTAAGATTTTTGTATATTTCCGGTAGTTGCTAGATCGTATTTATTAGGATATTTGTCCTCCTAAATATAAAGGAAACTTGTGGGCTAGGAAATGTGTGCCCATTGTAATTTATTGAACTTCGCCATCCCTTTTCTTGGAGTACATGTCCTCAGAACTTGTGCGCATTAATGCTTATTAGCCTCTATGACCAGATGTTCAGAATCCATGCGATAACCCTTTACCTTTTGGGCGATGTAATATTACACTTGGTTAGGATATGTGAGGTCTTACTGTAGAAACAAGGTGGGGACTTGTACAATATAAATTATATTAGTGATGGAGTGTGGGGACTTGTACAATATAAATTGTATTAATAATAATAATATCCATTTTTAAGGTCACAGTCAAGCCATACACCAAATTGGTGTATGAGACCCCCTTGTTTGTGGGACAAGGGACCCACCTCCGCGCAGCGATTTGACTGCTAAGTCTATGAAGGCATAAATACTCTACCCCCCTCTGGTTTTGAACCTGTGACCTCTTAAGAGGAAACACATGCTCTTAACCATTAGGCCCACTCAAGCTGTATTACTGATGGAGTACATGTGTGATTTTATAGTGGAAGTTGTACATTAAATTGTACAATATTAATTAATAGTGAAGTACATCTCGCACCATTACATAATAAAAGGTGTAACAATTGAACCAATAGTATTTTAGATAAATGAATTTAAATATGGTTTAAAAATAATAAATTTTAATTTATAATGTTAAACTTTGGAAAAGTTTCATACATTTTTGGACAACTTAGATTTAATGTCAACATCAATTTTTTGTTACTGCAGGGAATAATAATGAGAAATTATATATGTTATTATTATTATTATATAAAATTTGATATAAAATTAAAGTAGAAATTAAAATATTCTTATTTCTAA
>APFE030127180.1:70625-136751 GCA_000404065.3 Pinus taeda | reverse complement strand
TTGGCGTTTCATCTTCCAGGGTTAGGTTTTGGAATGTGAAGGGTTTTTTCCATTGTTTCTCAACAATAAATAGGCCTTTGAGCCTCATTGTAAGACAGTTCAGAGGCAAGTAGCCACACATCTCTTCTCAGAGATAAGCTACCATCGCCCTAGCTGGTTTATTTCTATTTCCGGTTGTAAGCATATTTCAATGTTTTCCATTAATGAAATGAAGTATTATTTCCGCTGCATCTTTGTGTATATGGTTATCTCTGTATTTTATTGCGTTCCTGTTTAAATCCGGATCACTCTCTGGCCCAGCGTCAGCCTCTCGAGGCTTTGCGTCAGCCTCTGGAGGTTATGTGTCACCCACACTAGCCCTCCTCAGGCTCTGCGCAGCTCCTGGCTGCCTCTACATGGCCTCTAGCTGCTTCTGCGTGGCATCTAGTTGGCTCTGCGTCAACCCTCTCTCAGATTCTGTACTGATGCTCTCGGTACTATCTCTGCCTCTCTGCTACTGTATTCATTGCCCCTCAACTGCAACTCTAATCACTCCTTCGATTTCCTCAGCAAGCCCTACCCCAGAAAATCGAATTCTTGATCAACTTGGTGTGTTCTCCAAGTGACCCTCAAGCCTCCTCTTATACTTTTCTTATTGACAATTCAACAACCGAGATTAAGTCCCTAATCAATGACTAAGATTAACTCTCGCTTGATCCATGACTTTTGGACCCTTCTAACACAGTTTTATATTAATTCACATTAATATTTTATTTTGCCTCAGTTTAGACTTAGGGACTCCATGAAAAATATTAATTATTTTAATATCTCCCAAATTTTTTAGAATATACCCAAACCATTTCTGGGTATTTGAGATCTCATGTGCTTTAGCCTCTCCACCAATTTTCATTACTAGAGCACATCCGATGCTAACCCAAATCAACACTCCCTCTTAGCGAGGACTATGCTCTATTAATACTCTTCACTGAGCACCACCCTGATCATCTGGCACCAGTCCTAGTGCTGATGCTAGGCAAGCTGCCCAACCTCCTCTATACTACTACATCATGTATTGCTACCCATGGCCCTGCCACTGCCACTGTTGCATCCATACGGCAGCCCCTCTCATCATACTGCATTGTGCTGCCCATAGCACTGTCATTGCTAATTGTTGCACTGCAACTCAGTTACTAAGAAGTAAGTAACTGATCTCCCAACTCTGACATCTCTGTTAGGCTAGAGACACCCACGATGTTGAAACTCCTTCTGTCACTAACAAGTGCTCCCTCTCTGACCTCTGCATTGCTGCAACAACTCAATGCACCTCGCACTGTTGTCTCACGCTGTCCTGGGACTCCTACACCATAGCTCCCTCTGTCGCTCCATCTGCATCCATCTCTACTGACATCCGCCATTACTGCTACTCCTCTTCCGGGCTCCCATAGAAAAGTATAATCCAAGAGGCTGGGTACCTCGAGGATCCTGCCCCTGATCGCCTGTAGTCCATTTGACTACATCTCGATGTCTCCCCACTTCCTCTCTAGTGGCATGTGAGCACTCATGGCACAGTCATCATCTATCTCCACTTCCTTCTCCGCCCTTGCTAACGCAGCCTTGGTCTTGGAGGCCTCTCCCTCGCTCTTCTTCCTTGGACACTGGCTCGCATAGTGACCTAGTTCCCCACAATGGAAGCATTTGAGCTTGGAGAGGTGCTTCTTCTTCCGTTTCTCCTACTTTCCCTCAGATGCTAAGGTAGCATCCTCCTCTTCCTCCTTCTTAATTCTGACCTCCTTGTCATTGCTTCCTACCTTGGTCAGCCTTCTAATCTCTTCTTGGCGAAGAGCTACCCACAATTCCTCCCAATTTGGAAGGATCGACCTGCCTAGTATGCTCTAAACAAACACCTCCCTGTCTTCTAAGACTGCGTTCAGGGTTGTCCTCACCATCAATTCTTGATCCAACGTGGACCCTATGGAAGTCAGTTGATCCCGTATCTCCTTCAATTAACCGAGGAAGGTGTCAATCTATTCTCCCTTTTGCATTTGGTATGACCGCAACTAATTGTCTAGTAGCATCTTCCTCTGCATGGAAGTATGTTGATACAATTTCGTCAGGGCCTCCCACATCACATTTGTCGTTTCCTTTTCATCAATATGTGGTAGTACATGGTCCTTGACCCCGTCAAGGATGATGCTCTTGGCCCTCGCCATTACCTCCTCATACTTATCGTTCTCAACCGGGTCAACTGTGATGGCTATCATTTTCAAGGCGAATTCCTTGAGACAATTTGTGTCTAGAAAGAATAAGATTCTGGCCTTCCAAACTAAGTTTGAGGCTCCGTCAAGTCTGTCCTAGTCTCTTACCCCGTTCATTGCCATTTTTCTACTCCTCTACTTCCCTCCTGGAATTTCTCGGTGTGACTCCATCTAAGCCTCAATTTCCCTCCTGGAAACCCCTAGGCAAATGTCGAGATGCCCCCACTCCGATCCTTAGTGCAGTTTCACCATTGATCCGGATTTCTTGGCTAGAAATCCTCAACAACAATTCCCTCCTCCTTAGTCTTTCCTTGTTAGGTATTGTTCTAACCACAGTACCCCACCAGCTTCACTCCGCAACTTACCCACCGCCTCATCAAACTAAAGGTTAGAGGTTCTAGGTTCTGTGCAATCCCAACACCAGCAAAATCTGCACCCCCTAGCCACGGGCATTAATCCTTCCTAACTGAGAAATATGATCGGGCACTGCGTAGGTCAGGTCTTCTCCCTTCTGCCACTGCGTTGATCCTCCTCCCAACTCAAACTTGACAACACAGGCACTACATAACCGCTTCCTTGTTGCTTCTCCGCTAGGAACAACTTCTGTCACTCGAGACAACTATTTCTGTTGTTGCTACTTTTCTCGGTTGATTCCCTCAGTTCTCTTGTGATCTGCAACCACACTCTGATACCATGTTCGAATTTCTAAGTCTAACTGTTAGAAATCCTTCTTGTACTTTCTGATTTATTTCTTCTTACTTGTTTTGTTAATTAACAAGTTATTTACCATGTAAACATTGAAAATAAATACAAGTACAGTCTTAACACATACAAATGATCAACTGAAGGAAAAACAAGCACACAAGTGACATTGTTATTTTTGGACAAATGTCCCCGAAAAAGTCCAATGCGGGAAAACCGGTGCAGCTATCTGAGGGTTTTATTATTAATCAGTTTTAGAATACAATCTGGGTGCCAGAAATGGCTCACCCAATAGAGAATGCCCTCGACAGTAGTACCTCTCAGTCGGAGACAGATATCAGCCCCAATCTACCCTACGAAATCTCCCATCGTTAGCCTCTAGGGTTTGTGTCAACCTCTCTAGCCCAGCATCAACCTCCATGGCCCAGTGTCAGCCTCTCAGGGCTGTGTGTCAGCCTCTGGATACTTTACGTCAACCACACTGGCCCTCCTCAGCCTATGCGTAGCTCCTGGCTGCCTCTATGTGGCCTCTGGTTCCTTCTGCGTGGCCTCTAGTTGGTTTTGCGTCAACCCTCTCCCGGCTTCTACGCTGATGTTCCCGTTACTATCTCTGCCTCTCTGCTACTGCATTCACTGCCCCTCAGCTACAACTCTGATCACTCCTTCGATTTCCTCAGCAAGCCCTCTCGCAGAAAATCGAATTCTTGATCACCTCGATGTGTTCTCCAAGTGACCCTCAAGCCTCCTCTTATACTTTTCTCGTTGACAATTCAATGGCTGAGATTAAGTCCCTAATCAATGACTAAGATTAACTCTAGCTTGATCCATGACTTTTGGACCCTTCTAACACAGTTTTATAATAATTCACATTAATATTTTATTTTCCCTAAGTTTAGACTTAGGGACTCCATTAAAAATATTAATTATTTTAATATCTCCCAAACTGTTTAGAATTTGCTCAAACCATTTTTGGGTATTTGAGATCTCATGTGCTTTAGCCTCTCCACTAAATTTCGTGGCTAGAGCACATCCGATGCTACCCCAAATCAACACTCGCCCTTCGCATGCTCCCATTGCACTACCTGTCGCACACTTGTCACACGACTTGGTTGCACAAAACTGAAAGTCACCTCCAAGTCACGTTCTCCACTTGAGTTCATCAACACAAGCGTCCATCGCACATGGGCGTGCCCGTTACAACTTGGTTGCACGTTTGCCCAACTCGGGGGCCTGACATCTTCCACCACTCTAGAAATGTTGTCATCCTTGACAACACCATCATCATCAAAATGTCGCAAAGTGTCGCTATCGCCAACATCACTGTCCATGCTACCCAACTTTGTTCATCATCACATAAGCCTCCATCAAGGTCCATGTCTCAAAAAACGGGAAAGTCTCCTCTATCCATGAACATCAACCACATTTGTTGCGAACTCCATGCTGCTCCACCGTGAGGAGGCTAGCCCTCCTCAACTCAAGTTACATGCCATCACTGCAACATATATCATGTTGACCCATCATGTGTCATCATCATGTGAAACCTATGCCATGATACTCTATCCAACACAACATATCTTAGTTATAGCCAAGACATATCTCCAACATAACTCTACACACTGCATGCCCTCATGACTCGAACTAGTCAGATGATCAGTCCAAATGTCACGCTCAAATCATAAGAATGTCCATCCTTATGCATCTGTCAGTTGTTTCTCTAGCATCTTGTCACAATCTCAACTCAATCAAGAATCCATCCCAAACGTAAAATAAGCCATGCCTAGGTCCATGAAGTAGTCCATCATCTCATCTGCAACTGTTATCATCAATGCTAATGTCCATGTGTTGCCACTGGTGATGTGCCTAACAGCCACATCCATCCAAGCATAATCATAATGTGTAAAAGAGAGGCCTCATCCCCAAAGGCCCCTTTGTGAGGGTGGTGTAGTCATTATCATCATCAAGGCACTATACACACCCACCTCCAAAGGTCTATCATGTGAGAAGCACCAGGAAGTTTCCTCCCTGGCTCTCATCCACCCATGTATCCGACTGATGTTGCATCCTATATTACTCATGTACAGCAACAATCTCCTCATGTGTACATCCAAGCTTCCTAATCTTGTCCTTCGTTAACTGAAAGCCATATATGCCCATAGCATACCGGTGAAAGTCCACAATGCCAGCTAGATCTCTACCTGCATAACCTTCCCCAACCACTGCTTTAGAAGAAGTACTTGGACTTCTCCTCTCATCAGAATTTCCACCGTGAAGTCACTCAGTAGAAGATGCACCTGTCATACTCCTTAATATGTGTGGAACGATCCTTCCACCCTTATCTTTCTTGCTATCTCTCGCAGCAAAATCAATCATCCTCTTCTCCTTTGTTGCTTGAGTCATACATCCAAGTTCCCTTTGCTCCACATAATCATGCTTCACATCTGGGTCCTTTGGATACAAATTCATCGAAGCAATCCTTGGTTGATATCCCAAGCGACTCTTCCTTGTCATCGGAACAATCATGGTCTGCGCTTGAGCTATAATCAAGAGTGTGTCATAGTCCACCATCGGTATGGCTTGTGTCGCTATCAAGAAGTCCTGCCCCAACACCATAGCATGATCATCCATATAAATCACCCTCAAATCCAACCTCCCAAACCACGAACCCACTCTCACTTGTGTGTTCTTCAAAACCCCTGCCATAGCTTTCATGGTAGAGTTTATAGCTTTGAAAGCACTCAACTATTTTTCCACTTCAGCTTTCTTCCCAAAAGATGTTGCTTCCTTCCTACTAAGGAAACTATGTGTAGCTCCTATATCAACCAATGCACTAAATTTCTTTCCATGTACGGTCACCTGCAAAAAAATCAACCTCAAGGATTCCACATCCTTTGTAGGCTTTATCTCACATCTTATCTCAGCAACCTTCTTCAACAATTCAACCTCTGAGGGGTCTTTCAACTTGCGCATCGACGTCACTGTCCTCTTAAGGTATGCAATCTCCCCTTTCAGTTCATTCAAGAAATCCGATCATGTTCTAGCTTGAGTTCCATCAAGCTTCTCCTTCATTGCATCCAGCTCAAGTGCACCTACTTGGCACACATTGGCCTCCATTTGAAGTGACCCAACAATCCACATATCATCTTGCATGGCTTGGTAATAAGCTCCAAGTCTGTCAATGTAATCAAGCTCAACTTCTTCTATAATAACGAGTTTATGATCAATAAAGTCCCTCTTGATCTCATCCTCAAGTCCCTTGACTTTAGCCTGCAACATGGTACTTCTCTCCCTCAATTGAACTCGTTCCTCCATGAGTTCTTGGAGTACTCGGTCACCTTGTTGTATCTTCTCATCAAGTTCATCAAGCTTAGTAGACCTGTCATGAAGATTATCCAAGTCATTTCGCACCTTCACTATCCCATCTCCAATGTGCTCCAAGAGTTCCCACTCTTGCACAAGAACCTCATAGTGTTGTTGCTTCTTGTCCTTTAAATAACTTGTCATGTCATCAAGCTTTTAAAAAACTCTCTCTCCCATCTTTCCTCATTCAGCTTGGCCCAAGCTCAATGCTTCGCCACCTACCTCACTCTTCTTCAAATCAAAGCCCAATACCATCTGTCACGAAGTGTCGAATGTATCTCTGCTCCAAACCTTCAAAATCAAAGCCCTGCGGAAAGTGGGCCTCTGATACCACCTCGGCACGACCCTATACCTGTGGTACTCTTTCAACCACGTATAGTGGGTGCGGCACTAGTACACTTTTTCTTTTCACCAATACTAGAGTGTATGGACTACACCTAACTTCAACACAGATTATTTTTCCAATAAGTGTCTTCAATCATGCAACATAATAAACATCAAGTTAACTTCTTCAATTATATTTCATCATCATTATGCAGCAGAAATCGATAACCATACAAGTATAACACACTTATACTTGGGAGGGACAACTCCCAGAAAGTTTGCCCAATGTTACTTTATAAGAAAACTTCAATAATATACAAAGTGTACAAATTTACAATTTTGCTGCTAAATCGTGCAACCAACCATCGACCTGCACACTTAGACAAATATCCAAGACCTGTGTCACAATCATGCAGCTACCAACTACTTCTACCCATCCTTGTACACTTGGAAACCCCAAGTTCACTTTCAGCACAAGTCGTGTTGCCCACGTTCAGCACCTACCCGAGTTTTGCACACTCAGTTCAGCAGTCGTGTCGCCCATCTGTGTTGCTCGCAGTACTCCATACACGTCCTGCACTTCGGCGATATACCAACTCCACCGAATCGTGTTGAAACCCGACTGTCTGTTGAACTTCTTCACACAACCGTTCCAACCTTTCGCAATCTTCTCGCGCCCTCTGTAGTTCTATTTACCCAGTTGTTTGCCCGTGGTGTAGGTGCATGGTTTGCACGTTGGGCACGACTTGCGACCCAACCCGCCTACGAACCTAAGTCCGCACAAAATGTTGCATATCGCTAGTTCTTCCTTCGCACTTCTTCTTCCTCGCTTGACCTCTTCATTGTTCTATGTTTCTACAATCCCATTCTGAGTTCGGTTGATGGATGTTCAATCATGCCTCTAAGGCTCCACCTCGACACCAATATATATGTGTTTGATTGGATCTATCCACCAAGGGACACGACTCTTCAATGAGTCGGCCCATCCAAATGTCAAGTAGGCCTGATTAATAAACATAATTCGACCCTCCAATAAAATAGCTCTCACTACCCTCCGTCGTGTGGTTGTTTAGGTTGACCCATGCCACTGCTCACCCACTTGTCAGTCCACCGCTTTCCACCATCACATACTTCATCATTCCACACTTTCACCCAGTTGCGCTAAGTATGGGTGCACCTGTCACATCTCGTGTCGACTCACCCATGGGTGCCTCGCCTAGGCGCATGCCCGCCCAAACGCCCCACTGAGGTCGCCTAGTGCACTCACCTGTCGCATGCTCCCATCACACAATCTCATCGCACCGCTCGTCGTATGACTCGGTCGCACAAAACCAAAAGTCACGTTCTCCACTCGAGTTTGTCAACTCAGGCGCCCGTCGCACATGGGTGTGTTTTTTACAACTAGGTCGCATGTCTACCTGTGTCACGCCCCAGGCCAGTAGTAGTCTTTCAACCGTTCTTGGCGAGGTGCGGCACCACCAAACACTTTCTTTTCACCAATACTTATGTTCATGGACTACACCTAACCATATGTCCTACTTAGTTTGTGTTTCTCAACCAAGTAATTATTAATGTTCCTTTATACCAATGAACACCCATACACATTCATTATCTTCAGCAATTATACAAGAGATCACAATTGCACAGTATAAAGGGAGGGGCAACTCTCTGAACAATGAGTCTGCCCGAGTACAATATATTATACAATCTTCCAATGTTACAAAGCTTTACAAATATACTTGGGAAACACCAAGTTTCATACTTAGCCAAAATTACAACTTTCCACACCTCCGTGTGATAACCAATGTTCCTTGCCCGAGCTGGGCGGGCACGCCCTCACACGAGTTGCCAACCGACTCCGCAACTGAACCTTGTTTCTTCGTGCATGACGGGCGACTCACCCGAGTCACACCTGAGACACCTTCGTTTCGTTTCAACCGGTGGCCTCACCAAAGTTCCCACCACGTTTCACTTTGCACATCAGGCGTGCGACTCACCCGAGTCACCCCCTGCACCTTCCACCCGAACACCGGCACCTTCACCCGCGCCCTCGCCTTCCTTCCAAGACTTCGTGCTACCGTGTGGAGCTGCCCAAGGTTGGGCGCATGAGAACTGCGCCTTCACCTTTTGCTGCGGCTCTACTACTTCCTCACACTTCTTGCGTATGAAGACTTGCTCGAATGCTTTGATGTCCAAATGCCTCCACAATGCGCCCAATATATACGCTTGTGGAACGGTCGTGCCATCCCTTGGCCGACCTTCGTTTATGTGCCAACCGACGCCTTTGTTTACCTTTGTGGTTGGTCAGTCATCGACCAACGCCCCAAATCAAGCTCTCCACCATTGGCTTTACCAAGGATGAATGCCCTTTCCCATTGTCTATATATGTATGACCGCTCAACACTTCGCTCATAATATTTCAAGTGTCGCTCGGTTATGTTCATGCGCTCTTTTGCTTTCCAAACCTTCGCACATCGTTTGGGCAATTATGCCAAGAATCGCAGGTCCTTATATCCTCCTCCACCTGAAGTCGTTGTCGTCCTCGACAACATCCCATCCTGGTAGTCATTCACCAAGATCAACATCAACAACTGTCTCATCCTTGGTCCATGATATCAACTCCTCCACATACTGCAAACATCCCTGCAACATATGTAGAACTTCCATCTCCATCATGTGTCATCCCATCCGGTGAACTATCATCCTTCCTGCTTACCTAATGCCAACATCTCTATGGTACACTGCTAGCCCCTATGACTTGAACTTAATTGGGTGATCAGTCCAACTGTCACGCTCAAATCATAAGAATGTCCATCCTTATGCCTTCACCAGTCTATCCCGGATTCTACCACATCCTGGACTCACCAAGAATCTCTCCCATGCTCAGATCCATGGAAACTCCATCCCATCTGCAACATGTCATGATGCTTGATGCCAAGCCATCCCTGCACCATCTGTCATACCTGCTCAACCTGTTTTAAGGACTCACAGCCATGAGCAGCTAACAATGAGCCCCATCTTCTATGTCACCGAAGAAGATGTGGAGGGAGTAGAGCCTAAAGGCTCACCCTCACTAATAATCTCAATCCATCTGTCAGGATTCTCTATCTCCATCCTCTGTAGATAAGTGACCCAATCCTCCTCTCGGATATTCAGCCTCACATAAGCCTCCTCCTCATCATCATCATCCTCAACCACTTCTAGCCTTCTTGACAAATCCAAGATACTATCAGATAGTGTCCTGATGACCAATGACTGCTCAGTAAGCTTTGTCTCAACCATAGACAACTGCTTACTCGTATCTTCCATTCACTTCTCATCCTCCATTTGCATCATTGTCAACTTACAATCAGGCTTTGTCACACCAATGTTTGGAACACCAATGGGTACATCTTCCCTTCCATCGTAAATGTACAACCTCTTCAAATGTTGAACAATCATAGCATCAAATTAATGTACAGCCTCTTCAAATGTGGAACAATCATAGCATCAAATTGTTTCAAGAATTCCATCCCCAGCACAGCTTCATAGTCATCGATCCACACTATAGTGAAGTCGACTTTCCCGGTCCACTCACCTAGGGTTGTGTCCACTTTTTCAGCTACACCAAGAACACAATGAGCAGGAGAATTCACTGTCTTCATGTTTGCCTTCACCAATACAAATTTCAGCGCAATCCTTCTCGCAGTATCTTCACTCATGAAGTTGTGAGTAGCCCCACTATCCACCATAGTGAGTATATCAGCACCCCCAATCTTCATCCGAACATACTCCAAACTATTCCTCTCAAGATCCCTCCGAGAGACCACCTCTATAGCAGTAGCAGCACCAAGTATCTGCATCATCCCCATAGAAGCTTCTTCATTCTTTGTATTAGACTGTGCAATAGCAACCACTTTCGGTCTAGAAGGACAATTCTTCACCGTATGTGGTTCAGCACATATCCAACACTTCAAGGCTCTCTTCGTCTTCGACTTATCATCCAATTTCGAAGCATCATCTGTTTTCTTCTTCTCTTTCGGCTTATCAGACTTCTTCTTCCTCTCATCAGAAGTCTCATCATAATGCTCCACCAACCTGTCCACAGCAGCAAAAGCTTCCTCAAGTGTTTTAATCTTCTACCCCTTCACTTCATTGCGTACCCAAGGCTTCAATCCAATAATGAAGTTGAACATCTTGTCCCTCTCCGCCATGTCAGGAAGTTCCAAAATTGCACTCGCAAACTCCCGCTGATATGTCTGTAGGTTCCCTGTCTGCTTTATGAACTTAATCTTCATCCTTGCTTCCCACATTTCATCTTAAGGACTGAAATGGGTCTGCAAATCCTTCTTCGTCTCATCCCACGAAGTTATGTCACCAACACTGCCATTGGCAATCTGATCCATCCTCCTTCGCCACCACATCTTAGCATCCTTTGTCAAGAACTAAGCAGCTACTTTCACCTTTGTCTCATCATCAGATAGACCCAACTGCTCCAAGTATTGCTCCATATCCTAGAGAAAATTGCCAAGAGTCTTCGCACTCCTTGTACCATCATAAGATTATGGTTCCTTGAATTTCACATGAGGCACTCCTCCACCTGAGTTATGCCTCTCGAACCTCTTCAACACAACGATCTCATCTCTGGCTTCATCAAGAGATTTCTGCAAGTTCACGATCTCTGCCAGACCTTGATCTCTTGCTTCTTCAATCTCCTTGACCTTCACTTCAAGTTGTGTACACATAATATCAGTGTACTCGTGTTGAGTCCGGAGTTCATCGAGCTCTTCCCTCATCTTCGGTTTGGCCTCTTGATCCTTCTGACCAAGTCCATCTTCTTAGTCCAGTAAGCCTCTAAGTCCTCCATTCTTTCCAACACCTTTTCAATGAAAGCTAGCGAAGCATCCTTTGCACCATGGCTGGATCCAACCTGAGATTCACCTGCTATTGCTAACAGCTTCCTTCTTTGCGATCTAGTTTCAACCATCCAATAGCTTCACCAAGTTGCCTGCAACCTGAACCAGCTCTTGTTCCACTTGTATGTGAAACAGCTTCCTTCACCTGCAAGTACCTGCTTCATTGTCACCAACTTCCAAGTGTATGCAGACTTGCTTCACCCAGCTTCCTGCAAGACTCCTCCAAGTCTTCAGACTAGCTCTGATACCAACTGTCACAACCCCAGGCTGGCAGTAGTCTTTCAACCACTCTTGGTGAGGTGCGGCACAACCAAACACTTTCTTTTCACCAATACTTATGTTCATGGACTACGCCTAACCATATGTCCTACTTAGTTTGTGTTTCTCAGCCAAGTAATTATTAATGTTCCTTTATACCAATGAACACCCATACACATTCATTATCATCAACAATTATACAAGAGATCACAATTGCACAGTATAAAGGGAGGGGCAACTCCCTGAACAATGAGTTTGCCGAAATACAATATATTATACAATCTTTCAATGTTACAAAGCTTTACAAGTAAACTTGGGAAACACCAGGTTTCATACTTAGCCAAAATTACAACTTTCCACACCTCCGTGTGATAACAAAAGTTCCTTGCCCAAGCTGGGCAGGCACGCCCTCACACGAGCTACCAACTGACTCCTCAACTAAACCTTGTTTCTTCGTGCACGACGGGCGACTCACCTGATTCACACCCGAGACACCTACATTTCGTTTCAACCAGCGGCCTCACCAAAGTTCCCATCGCGTTTCACTTTGCACGTCGAGCGGGCGACTCATCCGAGTCACCACCCATGCCTTCCACCCGAACACCGGTGCCTTCACCCGCGCCCTCGCCTTCCTTCCAAGACTTCGTGCTATCGTGTGGAGCTACCCAAGGTTGGGCGCATGAGAACTGCGCCTTCACCTTTTGCTGTGGCTCTACTACTTTCTCGCACTTCTTGCGTATGAAGACTTGCTCGAATGCTTCCATGTCCAAATGCCTCCACAATGCGTCCAATATATACGCTTGTGGAATGGTCGTGCCACCCCTTGGCCGACCTTCGGTTGGTTGGTCATCGACCAATGCCCAAAATCAAGCTCTCCACCGTCAGCTTTACCAAGGATGAACGCCCTCGCCCATCCTCTATATATGTATGACCGTTCAACACTTCGCTCATAATATTTCAAGTGTCACTCGGTTATGTTCATTCGCTCTTTCGCTTGCCAAACCTTCACACATCATTCAGGTGGTTATGCCAAGAACCGCAGGTCTTTACAACCCAACTCGGGGGCCTGATAATGGGTGTATGAGTGGCGCCTCCAAAAATTTGAACACAGATAAAACTACTCGTAAATCAATTCCAAACACCAATACTACAAAAACCAAAATTAATGATAAAACTTGCTATCATATTACTTATATCCTCCTAAACTCAAGAGCATATAAATGACTCTCCAAAGATGGGAGCAAGAAGGCGGTAGTGGGATTAATAATCGTGAGTGACATCCTTAAGTCGCTCTTTCTAATCTAGTAGGCGGAGTGTGATATACATTCACGAAAGATATTGGTGATTATCCTCTAGTTTTCCTTATTTTGATCAATTCTGTTTCGAATGTGGCAGGCGGAGTGCGATATACATTCATTATTCATTAAAGGTATTGATGATTATCATCCAGTTCGCTTTATATTCAAGTCATTTTTCCCTCCTTTTAAAAAACCCACAATTTTTTTTCAAAAATTCAATTATCCGTTTCCTCATCTGAAAAACACAATTTTTTTTTTCAAAAACTACCAAAAATTCAATTATCTTTTCCCTCATTTGAAGACACATTTTTTTTTCTTTCTAAAAACATCAAATATCTTTTAGTTATAGAACTCTGCAGTCAAGCCTCTATTACGTCAAACTTCTATTCATTAGACTAAAAATGTGAATACGTTCAACGCTCCCGAGCAAAGCGCGTCCAACCGCGCATTGCCTGGCTGCAATACTTGTTTCATAATGAGAAGTACAAAAAGATGATACAAGCATTCCGCTCTGATTCAAGAGGGCGTTCAGGAGCCGTCAGCAATTATTAGCAATGGCGAGTGGCAGTGGTAAATCGGTGATTGCCCCAGGGGCGGCTAGTCCTCATGGCCACGGCCCTATGTTGCCGAGAATGGCTACGGTGCTTGTGCTTGTGCAGCTGCTGCTGGGCGTCATTGTTAATGTTGTTAACGCTGAAAGCGTGGCGAACATAGTTTCCCGCAGTTTCTTCGATAGCATTCTTAATGCCCCAACCCCTGGCTGCCAGAGCGGCCCCTGTTACAACCAAAGCGGAGGATCTTCAACTGGCGGACATGGAGGCGCAGGGGCCATAATTTCTTCGAGTTTCTTCGATGGTCTTGCCGGCGAAGCTGCCAGCTCCTGCGAGGGCAAGGGATTCTACACTTACAAAGCTTTCGTCGCAGCTTCCAGTGCGTATTCTGTATTTGGCACCACCGGTTCCAGCGACGACCAGAAGAGAGAGCTCGCTGCCTTCTTCGCAAATGTGATGCACGAAACTGGAGGTATGTAATCTGCTCATTAATTTTTATTTTTTTATCTGGATGAATGGGCAATTGGATAGTTTCATATCCTTGTAAAATGGCCGTTACCAGAATTTTTAGCCTACTTTACCAATATATTGAACTGGGATACTTAAACCTCCAATCCTTTGACACATAACCCTTTATTTTCATAATTACCCAAAAAATTGATCTACCCATCAATTTAATCTATCAACTCAACCAAATTTTACCCCTATCTTTTCGATCTATATCTCTTTCTATTATTGGGATCTCAATTACGCATCCATTATTGAAGTTGATATGAACTAATTATTTTCACTGTCAGGACTCTGTTACATTAACGAGGTAAACCCTGGTTCAATTTATTGTGATTCTTCGAACACGTGGCCTTGTGCGAGCGGGAAGAGCTACCATGGTCGTGGGCCTTTTCAGTTAAGCTGGTATGTAATGTTCACGCGACTTTACACTTAGAATCACACATCTGATCTCTAAATTTAGCGATATCGGCTAATGGCAGAAACAGCTAAGACTGAGTGCCTGCCTGCCTAATAAATTGTTAATGACGTTTCAGGAATTACAATTATGGAGCGGCAGGGGAGGACATTGGATTGTATGGGCTGAACCACCCAGAGGAGGTGGCGCTAGACGCCATCATCTCGTTCAAGACGGGCGTGTGGTTCTGGATGAAGAACAGCGATTGTCATCCTGCCATGACGTCCGGCCAGGGCTTCGGCGCCACAATCAAAGCCATCAACATCATGGAATGCAACGGTGGGAACACGGCTGCAATGAACAGCAGAATTAATTACTACACGAAATTCTGTAGCGAGTTGGGTGTGGATCCAGGGACCAATCTCTCTTGCTGAACATTATTTGATCCAATATTTTGCTGATTAATTTAATTGTAGATTTGGAGAATATTTTTTCTCTAATATTTAGCAAAAAACTTGTAAATTTTTTAAAATATTTTAAAATTTCAAGGATCTTAAATTTTGGAGAGAAAATTTTGACATTGGTTTTAGATTTCAAAATATTTCCAAAATATAAGAGATAACACCAAATAATAATTAAGAAGGATGTAATAATGTCTGGTATTTAGTAAATGAAAAGAAATGGATTTATAACTTTATTAATGCACTAACACAATAATTCATAAGATTTAACAAAAAATACAAAATCTCACTTATACTATTTCAATGCATTAATGAAATTATAACTCCACAAAAATTATAACGCTATAATGCGATTTTTTGGAGATTTTATAATCTTAATTTGTTGCAGTTAAAATGGTTTTTTAACTACATATTTGGATTCAGCACCGTGAAAAACTCCTGGAGCGCTTTGATTGTGCACAAACTAGCTATTAAACTTGTGATTCCAATAAATTACTGCTGGATTTTAACAAAAACACCCACTGAAAAAGCTTTCAAAAAAATCGCAGACAACTGCATAGCGCTGCTACCCACTGCTACTGTATCAACAACTCTGTTTTGAATTTTATAGCATTTTCAGAGCTGGTGCACGCACCCGTAGTTCGGAGTTATCGGACCTCAAGTCAAGGGCGACTTGACCACTTGTCCTGGTCGACATGCGGCCAGACTTTCACCAGCCGCCTCTTATCCTCCAACTCGGCGCGCTTTGTGTGGGGCCTTGACTTCAGCGTGTAGGTGCCCTCGAATTCCTGGATAAAAAGAAAGGTAGGTATTTGTTCAGATTATTATTTCACATTTACTTTTATGAGAAATGTAGTTTGTTTCTTTGAGACATTGCCTTGATTGAAATTTTGGGAAAACATTTAAAGAATAATATTTAAGATGATTTTTGATGTTTTTTTTTTACATTTTTTCATTTTGGGAATTTATTTTTTAAAATATATTTAATTTAAATTTTTATTTTCTAGGTTTAAAATTTGTATTCTACACTAAAGGAAATAATGTAATGGTTTGAGAATTGAAAACATTTAAGGTTTTTTTTAATGTTTAGAATTTGAGTTTATATGAAGTTGAAGTTTTCCCTACAATGGAAGCATTTGAGTTTGGAGAGGTCCTTCTTCTTCTGTTTCTCCTGCATTCCCTCAGATGTTAAGGCAGCATCTTCCTCTTCCTCCTTCTTGATTTTGACCCCCTTTTCATTACTTCCCGCCTTGGTCAGCCTTCTGATCTCTTCTTGGCGAAGAGTCGTCCACAGTTCCTCCCAATTTGGAAGGGTCGACCTGCCTAGTATGCTCTAGACAAACACCTCCCAGTCTTCTAAGACTGCATTCAGGGTTGTCCTCACCATCAATTCTTATTCTAGCGTGGACCCTATGGAAGTGAGTTGATCCCGTATCTCCTTCAATTGACCGAGGAAGGTGTCAATCTGTTCTCCCTTCTGCATTTGGTATGATTGCAGTTGATTTTCTAGTAGCATCTTCCTCTCCACTGAAATATGTTGATACAATTTCGTCAGGGCCTCCCACATCGCATTTATCATTTCCTTTTCATCAATATGTGATACTACATGGTCCTTGACCCCGTCAAAGATGATGCTCTTGCCCTCCCCATTACCTCCTCATACTTATCGTTCTCAACTGGGTCAACTGCGATGTCTATCATTTTCAAGGCAAATTCCTTGAGACGTTTCCTGTATAGAACAGACAAGATTTTGGCCTTCCAGACTATGAAATTTGAGGCTCTGTCCAGTCTGTCCTAGTCTCTTACCCCATTCACTGCCATTTTTCTGCTCCTCTACTTCCCTCCTGGAAGTTTTCAGTGTGACTCCCTCTAAGCCTCGATTTCCCTCCTGGAAATCCCTCTGCCAATGTTGAGATGCCCCCACCCTGATTGTTAGTGCAGTTGCACCACTGATCTGGATTTCTTGGATAGAAATCCTCAGTAGCAACTCCCTTCTCCTTGGTCTTGCCCTGTTAGGTACTGTTCTAACCATAGCACCCCACCAGCTTCACTCCGCAACTTACCCACTGCCTCATCAAACTGAAGGTTAGAGCTTCTAGGTTCTGTGCAATCCCAGCACCAGCAAAATCCGCACCTCCTGGACACGGGCATCAATCCTTCCTGACTAAGAAATATGATCAGGCACTGCATAGGTCAGGTCTTCTCCCTTCTGCCACTGTGTTGATCCTCCTCCCAACTCAAACTTAATGACGTAAGCACTACGTCACCCCTTCCTTGTTGCTTCTCCACTAGGAACAACTTCTGCCACTCGAGACAACTATTTATGTCGTTTCTACTCTGCTCGGTTAATGCCCTCAGTTCTCCTGTGATTTGCAACCACACTCTGATACCATGTTCGAATTTCTAAGTCTAACTGTTAGAAATCCTTCTTGTACTTTCTGATTTATTTCTTCCTACTTATTTTGTTAATTAACGAGTTATTTACCATGTAAACACTGAAAATAAATACAAGTACAGTCTCAACACATAAAAATTATCAACTAAAGGAAAAAGAAGAACACAAGTGACACTGTCATTTTTGGACAAATGTCCCCAAAAAAACCCAATGCGGAAAAATGGATGCAGTGATTTGAGGGTTTTATTATTAAGTAGTTTTAGAATACAATCTAGGTGCCAGAAATGGCTCACCCTACAGAGAATGCCCTCGGCAGTAGTACCTCTTAGTCGGAGACATATATCAGCCCCAATCTACCCTACGAAATCTCCCAATATCAGCCTCTAGGGTCTGCGTCAACCTCTATGGCCCAGCATCAACCTCTATGGCTCAGCGTCAACCTCTAGAGGCTCCGTGTCAGCCTTTGGATGCTCTGCGTCACCCACGCTAGCCTTCCTCAGGCTATGTGCAACTCCTGGCTTCCTCTTTGTGGCGTCTGGTTGCTTCTGCATGGCCTCTAGTTGGCTTTGCGTCAACCCTCTCCTGGCTTCTATGCTAATGCTCCTGTTACTATCTCTGCCTCTCTACTACTACATTCACTGCCCCTCAGCTGCAACTCTGATCACTCATTCGATTTCCTCAACAAGCCCTACCCTAGAAAATCGAATTCTTGATCAACTCGATGTGTTCTCCAAGTGACCCTCAAGCCTCCTCTTATACTTTTCTCATTGACAATTCAACAACTGAGATTAAATCCCTAATCAACGGCTAAGATTAATTATGGCTTGATCCATGACTTTTGGACCCTTCTAACACATTTTTATAATAATTCACATTAATAATTTATTTTCCCTAAGTTTAGACTTAGGGACTCCATTAAAAATATTAATTATTTTAATATCTCCCAAATTGTTTAGAATTTGCTCAAACCATTTCTGGGTATTTGAGATCTCATGTGCCTCTCCACTAATTTTCGTGGCCAAAGCACATCCGATGCCACCCCAAATCAACACTCGCCCTTCGCATGCTCCCATTGCACTGCCCGTCGCACACTTGTCACACGACTTGGTTGCACAAAACCGAAAGTCACCTCCAAGTCATGTTCTCCACTTGAGTTCGTCAACACGGGCGCCCATCACACATTGGCGCACTCGTTACAACTCGGTCGTACTTCTGCCTGGCTCGGGGGCCTGACATCTTCCACCACTCTAGAAATGTTGTCATCTTCGACAACACCATCATCATCAAAATGTCGCAAAGTGTCGCTATCGCCAACATCACTGTCCTTGCTACCCAACTCTGTTCATCATCACATAAACCTCTATCAAGGTCCATGTCTCAAAAAACGAGAAAGTTTCCTCAATCCATGAACATCAACCACATTTGTTGCGAACTCCATGCTGCTCCACCGTGAAGAGGCTAGCCCTCCTCAACTCAAGTTACATGCCATCACTGCAACATATATCATGTCGACTCATCATGTGTCATCATCACGTGAAACCTATGCCATGATACTCCATCCAACACAACATATCTCAATTATAGCCAAGACATATCTCCAACATAACTCTACACACTGCATGCCCTCATGACTCGAACTAGTTAGTTGATCAGTCCAAATGTCATGCTCAAATCACAAGAATGTCCATCCTTATGCATCCGTCAGTTGTTTCTCTAGCATCTTGTCACCATCTCAACTCAATCAAGAATCCATCCCAAGTGTAAAATAAGCCATGCTTAGGTCCATGAAGTAGTCCATCATCTCATCTGCAACATGTTACCATCAATGCTAATGTCCATGTGCTACCCCTGGTGATGTGCCTAACAGCCACATCCATCCAAGCATAATCATAATGTGTAAAAGAGAGGCCTCATCCCCAAAGGCCCCTTTGCGAGGGTGGTGTAGTCATTCTCATCATCAAGGCACTATACACACCCACCTCCAAAGGTCTATCATGTGAGAAGCACCAGGAAGTTTCCTCCCTGGCTCTCATCCACCCATGTATCCGATTGATGTTGCATCCTCTAATACTCATGTACAGTAACAATCTCCTCATGTGTACATCCAAGCTTCCTAATCTTGTCCTTTGTCAACTGAAAGTCATATATGCCCATAGCATATCGGTAAAAGTCCACAATGCTAGCTAGATCTCTACCTGCATAACCTTCCCCAACCACTGCTTTAGAAGAAGTACTTGGACTTCTCCTCTCATCAGAATTTCCATGGTGAAGTCTCTCAGTAGAAGATGCACTTGTCATACTCCTTAAGATGTGTGGAACGATCCTTCCACCCTTATCTTTCTTCCTATCTCTCACAACAAAATCAATCATCCTCTTCTCCTTTGTTGCTTGAGTCATACATCCAAGTTTCCTTTGCTCCACATAATCATGCTTCACATCTGGGTCCTTTGGATACAAATTCATCAAAGCAATCCTTGGTTGATATCCCAAGTGACTCTTCCTTGTCATTGGAACAATCATGGTCTGCCCTCGAGCTATAATCAAGAGTGTGTCATAGTCCACCATCGGTATGGCTTGTGTAGCTATCAAGAAGTCCTGCCCCAACACCATAGCATGATCATCCATATCAATCACCCTCAAATCCAACCTTCCAAACCACGAACCCACTCTCACTTGTGTGTTCTTCAAAACACCTGCCATAGCTTTCATGGTAGAGTTTATAGGTTTGAAAGCACTCAACTCTTTTTCAACTTCAGCTTTCTTCCCAAAATATGTTGCTTCCTTCCTACTAAGGAAACTATGTGTAGCTCCTATATCAACCAATGCACTAAATTTCTTTCCATGTATGGTCACCTGCAAAAAAATCAACCTCAAGGAGTCCACATCCTTTGTAGGCTTTATCTCACAACTTATCCCAGCAACCTTCTTCAACAATTCGACCTTAGAGGGGTCTTTCAACTTGCACATCAACGTGACTATCCTCTTAAGGTATGCAATCTCCCCTTTCAGTTCATTCGAGAAATTCGATCATGTTCTAGCTTGAGTTCCATCAAGCTTCTCCTTCATCGCATCCAGCTCAAGTGCACCTACTTGGCACACATTGGCCTCCATTCGAAGTGACCCAACAATCCACATATCATCTTGCATGGCGCGGTAATAAGCTCCAAGTCTGTCAATGTAATCAAGCTCAACTTCTTCTATAATAATGAGTTTATGATCAATAAAGTCCCTCTTGATCTCATCCTCAAGTCCCTTGACTTTAGCCTACAACATGGTACTTCTCTCCCTCAATCGAACTCATTCCTCCATGAGTTCTTGGAGTACTCGGTCACCCTGTTGTATCTTCTCATCAAGTTCATCAAGCTCAGTTGACCTGTCATGAAGATTATCCAAGTCCTTTCGCACCTTCACTATCCCATCTCCAATGTGCCCCAAGAGTTCCCCCTTTTGCACAAGAACCTCATAGTGTTGTTGCTTCTTGTTCTTTAAATAACTTGTCATGTCATCAAGCTTTTGAAAAACTCTCTCTCCCATATTTCCTCATTCAGCTTGGCCCAAGCTCAATGCTTCGCCACCTACTTCACTCTTCTCCAAATCAAAGCCCAATACCATCTGTCACAAAGTGTCAGATGTATCTCTGCTCCAAACCTTCAAAATAAAAGCCCTGCGGAAAGTGGGCCTCTGATACCACCTTGGCACAACCGTATACCTGTGGTACTCTTTTAACCACGTATCGCGGGTGCGACGCCACTACACTTTTTCTTTTCACCAATACTAGAGTGTATGGACTATGCCTAACTTCAGCACACATTATTTTTCCAATAAGTGTCTTCAATAATGCAATGTAATAAACATCAAGTTAGCTTCTTCAATTATATTTCATCATCATTATGTAGTAGAAATAAATAACCATACAAGTATAACACACTTATACTTGGGAGGGGCAACTCCTGGAAAGTCTGCCCAATGTTTATAAGAAAATTTCAATAATATACAAAGTGTACAAATTTACAATTTTGCTGCTAAATTGTGCAACCAACCATTGGCTTGCACACTTAGACAAATATCCAAGACCCGTGTCACAATCATGCAGCTACCAACTACTTCTGCCCATCCTTGTACGCTTGGAAACCCCAAATTCACTTTCGGCACAAGTCATATTGCCCGCGTTCAGCACCTACCCGAGTTTTGCACACTCAGTTCAGCGGTCATGTCACCCATCCGTGTTGCTCGCAGTACTCCACACACGTCCTGCACTTCAGTGATATACCAACTCTACCGAACCATGTTGAAATCTGACTGTCTGTCAAACTTCTTCACACAACCATTCCAACCTTCCGCAATCTTCCTGCGCCCTCCGTAGTTCTATTTACCCAGTTGTTTGCCCATGGTTTAGGCGCATGGTTTGCACGTTGTGCATGACTTGCGACCCGACTGGCATACGAACCTAAGTCCACACGAAAAGCTGCCTACCGCTAGTTCTGCCTTCGCACTCCTTCTTCCTCACTCGACCCCTTCATTGTTATATTTTTCTACAATCCCATTCCGAGTTCAGTTGATGGATGTTTGATCATGTCTCCAAGGCTCCACCTCGACGCCAATATATATGTGTATGATTGGATCTATCCACCAAGAGACACAACTCTTCAATGGGTCGGCCCATCCAAATGTCAAGTAGGCTTGATTAATAACATAAGTCGACCCTCCAATAAAATAACTCTCACTTCCCTCTGTTGTGTGGTTGTTTAGGTCGACCCATGCCATTGCTCACCCGCTTGTTAGTCCACCGCTCTCCACCATCGCATACTTCATCATTGCACACTTTCACCCAGTTGCGCTAAGTATGGGTGCACAGATAAAATAGCACACAACAAACTCTAATCAAATTATATATTATGAATCAAGGAAATTACACATATGTATACAAAAAAAAGTCTCAAGATAGGAATTCTATCTTAGACGTACAGTAGTGTGGTTGAGATATTCTCTCAACCACACACTAAACTAGGAGAAACTATATTCTAGCTAATTCCTATTATGTAGGAACAAACTCCTCAAATGGAGAATTACAACCATAAACAATTAGGAATTAATTATTTCTAACTCCCCCCTTAATGACTACTTGCCATGCTAGTGATTCACAAAGTCTGGTTGTGGTCAAACATAATAAAGAATATGTCGACGTCCATATAAAAGAGCAACCATCCACCGAAATGTATGGATACCAATCGCTGCAACCGCTAGTCCTGTAGGATGTCCTTTGCATACATGATTATGTCGACCATTATCACTGCATATATGTACCTACAAATCCATCACCATCGGGTGAATTGCATGTGCAGGACTTCCAAAAAACAAAGAGATAAGTGCCTTTCTAAGCCAAATATTCATGTCCAAATAACAATCGCAAATAGTTGCGTTGATTGCACTTTTCGACGCAACTGTCAGATAGAAAAGTGCGCCGAATCTCTTGTGCTCAGACACACCAATATTTAAGACCGTGAGCCAGGTGTTACTGCATTCCACCTGCTCCTACGAGCACAAAGCTCCCGTGTACACATTAGCCACTCAGGCAATATGCCACCACCGGGCAAGTCCGATCTGCCACCACCGGGCAAATCCGAAACTTAAATGTGCCACCTCTGGGCAAATCCTGTAGCCACTAAGGCTCTGTATGTGGTTTATGGCTCACCACAAACACACTTTACAGTGACAAAAAATGGTTTCAGGCTGACCATAAACCCTTACAAAGTGGTTTTGAGATCACCAAGAACTTTCAAGTACCTTTAAAAGGCTTACATTTCATACTTCAACATTTTAGAGTTTTTGGGTACATACAATGACCATTACAACAACTGGACTTGTTTATAACATGATAGGGAGTCTATTACACTAACTCAAACAAACATCTACTTTGTTGTCCACCATAAACGTTGTTGCTGCTCCTTTATCCCATCTTTTCATAGTTCACATCTTGGGCATCTTTGTCAAATAAATTCTTGGAACCCCATGCTTAACCTGTCATTCGTTAGAGTCGTGAATTCTAACAAAATAACTTTACCTACATTGAGTTAGCTAGGCTCAATAAGGCTCAATAACTTTAAACATGATTCCAAGAAACTAAATAAAGCATAAATGTAAAAATTTTGAATAATAAACACATATTCAATGGAGATTATCCTGATCATGTACTATTGCAGAATACATACACAATACATAAGCTCCTCTACATTGATCATCAATATAGCAACATCAATAACAATAAAACATCAAGAGCATGCACACATTAACACAGTATGTAACCCGGGGAAAGCTTACAGCTAAAAACCCCACACTATCTATGTATTAATGATTGAGAACATGTACCATTACAATAGTCAATACTTCTGACAAGTATCCAGCACTATCTCCACCTGTTACACACATTACAGCTCAGATCTGATCTCCAAATCTATTCCACTGCTTGCCTGCCTCCATCGCTGAATACCTGCATAAGAATGGATGAGAATGGTTGAAGCAAACTCGTATTTACCTCAAAAGAATCACTCACACTGGGAATCACGTGAGCAAAGGCTATAATCACTTGGTATTGGCCAATTCTCATTGGCATAACTCAATCCCATTGATTTTGCAAATCCTCATGCACAACTATAGTCACAACTGATAGAAATCTGATCCTCTAACACGTGTCTCTGCTGAACTGAACATGCACTGACATGAAACTGAGTTAAATGATGTATTCTTTAGTTGCATTATGATTTAATAATTAGTTTAACAACTCATAATTAGTCTATTTGCAGTTAGACTAATTACAACTAGTTTAACCAAGTCAAACTGAACACAACTCCATCAACTCCGCAATCAACTCCACCAAACTCAACTGATTGAGTTCTAACTGAAGTCATGCATGCAAACAACTCAACTGCCCACAAAGAAAACTATTTCCTCTGACAGTTGCATGTGCCACATCTGTAGCTCAAACTGAAGTGCCTCCAAGAGAATAAGATAAAGTTTATAGTCTAAATATTATTAATAAGCTAATATATTTGACTGGCTCTATTAATTTAGACTTGCAGTGTCACCGTTGTTGTCTAAAAAGAATCATCAATTTTGCCACACTGACCATCATCATAAATAGCATCCTGCAAACTCATAGACATAGACATAGTCTAAAAATAGACTTTGCGCCATAATTTGCTTGCGGGCCCACTTAGTGAAGGCGACTCTTTTCACTAAACCTCCATCATCTTGTTGCAATCTCAACAATAAATTCTTCAGGTTTTAATTTCTTTATCTCTGGCCATAGATGAATATTTTCCAAACATACCAACAGCCATTTTTCACCAATGATACCTGTGAGGGGTCTACGGATAAAGAAACGGATTGACGACTTTTCACCTGGACTCAATGCAATGCATTCAAACACTGATGATCTAGACATAGGCACACAACCATACGAAGAGAACACACTTTTCCCTTCAAAAAATAATAATCCAGGACTCAATGGTCCAATCCTCCATCGCATTTCAGTATCCAATTCTCCCGTGGATTTCTCAATGCACAGTATGTTGTCCCGAACTGGCCTTGACCTAGTTGCCGACCTACCGAGTACAAATTCTTCAGGAGCTCAGTTTTCTACAGATCTGCTGCTACACCATGGCAGCCATGCTTCACATCGGGTTGAAAGATCGGCTTGCGAAACCGCAAAGGACGAGCTCTTTTAGTAGCAGTAACAGTGCCTGGCCACACTCACAACAGTTCCATCTCTACAGTATCCAATACTGCAACACATCCTCTCTTCTCGCAGTCTTCTCCACACAACAGATCCCTCATCTACCAACAACATTCACTTTGCATAGCACGTCATTTCAACTCACCAGCACAACATTTCTTAGCACTCTGTCACCACTGCTACAATGCAATTTCACACTTAGATCTGGCTCCCATGCAGATCCGACACCTTCATGCGAACAACAACACACTATCCACTAAGCAGCATGCAAAATCTATCAGACCAAGATTCTCCTTGTGCCACCGCTTGACTCATAGCTTGCTTGCCTACTCGGCGAGGCTCTTGGCCAGTTGCCTCTATGCCAGGCTAATGGGAGATGCAGATGTATAGTCCGCGCATGTCCAATCCGTCAGAGTGAAGTCCATCAAGGGCGAGAACAAGATCGGGATTGGGGATAGGGGGAACAGTTCCAGATCAGATCTGAACCTTGGCGAGATCGCCTCCAGGAAAAACGCTGGGATGCTGGTAGTTGATTCCACACTTAAATCTTGTGGGACACCAAACAACAAGCTGGATGGTTCTCTGTCTTAATCGTTGCGACAGTGGCACGACATCTCCACGATACATGAGACAACAGGCCATGTATTTACTGTGGCAAGGATCGCACTTGGCCATCATGGAGGACGACTCGAAGGGAAAAGGAGGCCAAGCGAAAGGAGATCCTGGTTTGGGAAAAGGTAAAGGAGGCCAAGCTTTGGGTTGACTATGTTTGCCCCAACTGAATGGCCATTGTTGCTGAAGAGAGCGAGACTTCCTTGCTACCACCGTTTTCAATTACCCTGAAAAAATGAATGCTGTCCTGATCCTGCAGTTGTTGGCTCATTTATGAGCTCGCGCCGAATCTCCAAAATTGTCAGCCACGAAAGCAAGCATCACCGCCACGACGTCTTCCATTTCTAGTCGCCTACCACAGATTGACACCATGTCTTCCTCTTCCTGAGTGCATATCAGTATTTTACAGACTATGTTACAAAATTCCTGCCAAGGATCATCTCCAACAAGCATTATATCGCCTTCATTATCTGTGTAAACAATATCACCAACAGGATCGGCTGCAGGAATAGACTACGCCCACGAATTGGACTGCACCATGCTGCCATGCTTACTTAGCCTGTGCGTGAAGGCACCACTTGCAGCCACAAGATCTCGACCTGATAATTTGCGCCTAAACGATTTTCCAATATCGACAACAAAAACGCCGATCCGCAGCTCATTCCATAGTCGATGATTTAATTGACAAAATCAGTGACAGGCTCTCAAATTGGCAACCATGGGTCAACGTGAAGTGGGACTGAACATGTGGAAGTATCCCAGTAGGTCGATTCTGAAAAAACAGTGTGGAAAGTTGCAAGTGAGGGTCACGTGGAGTCCCACGGCCTGCAAGCGGCATCATAACTCGCCATCCATCCACAACAGATACCAACGCCGCCAGCTCGACTATGCTGCACTGCCGGCTCAACTGATCTGCTGCCTCTTGATCGGATCTCTCTCCCAACTAGCAGACACACCATGGCTGGAGATCACCAGATCCACGACATCATTCCACAACTCCTCTTCAGGTGATCCATTTCAGTCTCTACAACTCCTCCACAGATCCCGCAACAGAGATGCCACGCGCACGGATGATGGGCAAACTTAAAAAAATAAAAATAAAGCAACACAAATACACTCTTTTATTCTTCATTTCTTGGGGCCAATTTAACGACATCTATGGCGATCTGGTTCTGCAGGGAATTCGACAATGGCTTGGCCTGCACAACATCCATCAGGATTTTGTAGAGGCGATATATGGATTGAACTATGGAAGAGTCGACGGTGAGTCCGCCCTCTGCTTTGACAATGGGATCTTCAAGAAGACCGTCCATGTGCTCTTAGGGCTTCTCGCTTTCCAGAGACCCAATCCATACGACAATTTTGTAAACCGAATTTCCTCCAGTTCAATGAATCCAAGTAGCCCCAAGCTCGACTTAGTCTCCCTCGAAATCTGAAGTACAACGACCAAATTGAAGCACTCATCCGAAGCCGCCTGCACCACGCACTTTACTCTTCAGCTCCATCAACACACAACGCATTCATCAACACGATACCAGTTGGCAGTTTCAATCCATAATTCTCCCAATGAACCAGATCTCAGGTGAATTGCTACAACCACTGCTGCGCTGGCCAAGGACGGTGATGGATAAACAAACATTCACAAAAAAATTTTATTCTACTTATTTCCCTCAGCCCAGGAGGGGCCAAGCCCTCATCGGCTTTGATACCAAGATAAAATAGCACACAACAAACTCTAATCAAATTCTATATTATGAATCAAGGAAATCACACATATGTATACAAACAAAAGTCTCAAGATAGGAATTCTATCTTAGACGTACAGTAGTGCGGTTGAGAGATTCTCTCAACCACACACTAAACTAGGAGAAACTATATTCTAGCTAATTCCTATTATGTAGGAACAAACTCCTCAAATGGAGAATTACAACCATAGACAAGTAGGAATTAATTATTTCTAACTTGCGTCCGTCGCATCTCGTGTCGACTCACCCATCGGCGCCTTGCCTAGGCGCACACCCGCCCAAACGCCCCACTGAGGTCGCCTAGTGCGCTCGCCTGTCGCATGCTCCCATCACACAATCTCATCGCACCGCTCGTTGTATGACTCGGTCGCACAAAACTGAAAGTCACCTCCAAGTCACTTTCTCCACCTGAGTTGGTCAACTTAGGCACCCGTCGCACATGGGTGTTCGTTACAACTAGGTCGCACGTCTACCCGACTCGAGGGCCTAACAATGGGTGTATGAGTGGTGCCTCCAAAAATTTGAACACAAATAAAACTACTTGTAAATCGATTCCAAACACCAAAACTACAAAAGCCGAAATTAATAATAAAACTTGCTATCATATTACTTATATGCTCCTCAACTCAAGAGCATATAAATGACTCTCCAAAGATGGGATTAATAATCGTGAGTGGCATCCTTAAGTCGCTCTTTCTAAGCGGAATGTGATATGCATTCACGAAAGATAATGGTGATTATCCTCCAGTTCTTATGTTGATCAATTATCTTTCGAATGTGGCAGGCGGAGTCAGATATACATTCATTATTCATTAAAGGTATTGGTGATTATCATCCAGTTCGCTTTATATTCAAGTCACTTTTCCCTCCTTTTAAAAAACCCACAATTTTTTTTTCAAAAATTCAATAATCTGTTTCCTCTGATGAAAACACAATCTTTTTTTTTTCAAAAACTACCAAAAATTCAATTATCTTTTTCCTCATTTGAAAACAGAATTTTAGTTTCTAAAAACACCAAATATCTTTTAGTTATATAACTCTGCAGTCAAACCTCTATTACGTCAAACTATTTAGTTATATAACTCTGCAGTCAAACCTCCATTACGTCAAACTTCTATTCATTAGACTAAAAATGTGAATACGTTCAACGCTCCCGAGCAAAGCGCGTCCAACCGCGTATTGCCTGGCTGCAATACTTGTTTCATAATGAGAAGTACAAAAGGATGATACAAGCATTCCGCTCTGATTCGAGAGGGGCGTGTGTTTCTGGATGAAGAACAGCCATTGCTATTCTGCCATAACGTCCGGGCAGGGCTTCGGCGCTACAATCAAAGCCATCAACAGCATGGAATGCAACGGTGGGAACACGGCTGCAGTGAACAGTAGAATTAATTATTACACGAACTTCTGTAGCGAGTTGGGTGTGGATCCAGGGACCAAACTCTCTTGCTGAACATTATTTGATCCAATTGTTTGCTGATTAATTTAATTGTAGATTTGGAGAATATTTCTTTCTCTAATATTTAGCAAAAAACTTGTAAATTTTTTAAAATATTTTAAAATTTCAAGGATCTTAAATTTTGGAGAGAAAATTTTGACCTTCATTTTAGATTTCAAAATATTTCTAAAATATAAGAGATAATACCAAATAATAATTAAGAAGGATGTAATAATGTCTAGTACTTAGTAAATGATATGTTACATCTCTCACTCATAAATATATAAATTTTTATTTTTATTTTCACTCACTCATAAATATATAAATTTTATTTTTATTTTTTCAATTTAGAGACAAAAATATATAAAAAAGAATATTAATTCTCTATACTCTATAGTATTTGGGTAGGATATTAATATTTATGGAGTTATAACTTTATTAATTTACTAATGCAATAATTCATAAGATTTAACAAAATACAAAATCTAACTGATACTATAACACCAAGAGCATAACCAATCACCTACAGGTCGGGTATACTAAGTTCCTATGATTTTAGCAAGAGCAGACTCACTGGAAAGGGAGTATATTAAGTTCCTATGGAAAGGGGAATCCACCCCTCTAGCCGCCACCACAGCAGATCATTGTACTCAATGAGGTTTGAACTTCGGTCTCCCCCAGCTTCGCCCATATAACTTACTGTCAAACCACACATCACTATACATATTCCGTCATCCTTTTATAAATATAAATACAATCTGTGGGACTGGAAGGGTACCAGTCAGAGACAATAGCCCTGCTGCCCACTGCTACTGTATCAACAACTCTGTTTTGAATTTTATAGCATTTTCGGAGCTGGTGCACGCACCCGTAGTTCGGAGTTATCGGACCTCAAGTCAAGGGCGACTTGACCACTTGTCCTGGTCGACATGCGGCCAGACTTTCACCAGCCGCCTCTTATCTTCCAACTCGGCGCGCTTTGTGTGGGGCCTTGACTTCAGCGTGTAGGTGCCCTCGAATTCCTGGATAAAAAGAAAGGTAGGTATTTGTTCAGATTATATTTCATATTTACTTTTATAAAGCTCAAATGCTCTATATGAGAAATGTAGTTTGTTTCTTTGAGACATTGCCTTGATTGAAATTTTGGGAAAACATTTAAAGAATAATATTTAAATGAGTTTTGATGTTTTTTTTTTACATTATCTCATTTTGGGAATTTATTTTTAAAATAATATTTAATTAAAAATTTTATTTTCTAGGTTTAAAATTTGTATTCTACACTAAAGGAAATAATGTAATGGTTTGAGAATGGAAAACATTTAGGTTTTTTTTTAATGTTTAGAATTTGGGTTTATATGAAGTTGAAGTTTTCATCGTTTCATAAGAAATAAAGTAACAACCAAAGAAAGAATTAAAGGTATTGGAATTTTCTATAAATATTTAGATTTTGGATTTTTATAAATTAGAATTTTCCTTGCTTAATCACTATGTTTGATTTTTTTTTAATTGAACACAAATAGGATTGGATTTTTAAAAATTAGAATTTTCATTGCTTAACAACTATGATTGATTTTTTATTTATTTAATTGAACACAAATAGGAAAGAGAATGAGATGTTAGTCCATGGAAGCAATTCCATAATAAAAAACTGTTGTTGTTATTTTGACCTAACACACATCTACATAGAATGACGAAAACCCTTAAGTTGTTTTATTCCATTACTCATGAAACTTAGATCATGATGGGACTTTACATTTGTATATATATAAAATTCTAATAGAATCATTGGTTGCAAAGAGTGTTCTTTAACTACAATATTAACTTATTCCATGAACTTATGCCAACACTTTCAAACTAATTCAGTAATAAAATCTCAAACCTAACTAATTTTAATCATTAGTTATGATGTGGTCATTCATTTCTCTATCACCAGTGCCATGAACCTAACATTTGAATCATCATCCTCTATGTGTGGTTCAAAGATTAATCAAAATGTTTTTTCATTGTGTATTTTTTTTTTCTTTCTCCTTTTATTTATTTTTAGAGGGAAGGTTTATTTTATTTTTTTCCTAGAGGGGAGGTGTAGGTGTTGTTTCTTATTTATTTTTCATAAGAATGTATAGGTTACAAATTTAACTTCTTTTAGGTGGTGTCTAAAGATTAATCAAAATGTTTCATTTTTTGTATATTTTTCTTTTTGTTTTGTTTTTTTAAGGGGAGGTAAGGTGTTATTTCTCACCAAATTTTCGTGGGAATACAGAGGTTACAATTTTAGAATGCTAAAACAATAATTTTATCATTTTAAATGTTTTAGAGTCTCGAAAGAACTAAAAATGTTTAAAACTCAATTCCAACAATGACTTTTTTACAAATCAAATATTTTTACTTTATTGGATTCCAACATGGACAGGGAGTTTAATTTAATGCTTAGATGATGTTCTTCATCAAACTTCTAATTGTTAAACACCATAAAACTCTCATATACTTGTATTTGTTTTGTGAATGTTAAAGAAAAGAGATTTAATTGGAAAGCATTATGCAAATAAAGAGATTTAATAGGTGAGAATTACCCACCTAATCCAAGAGCCTTTAAGGTTATTTTACTAGGCCATTATAGTCACATATGCCCACATGGAAAAATCATTTTTCCCTCCTATAATAATCCAAGTAAGATATTTTGGTAAGTTGCATAAGTGTATCATGTAATGACAAATTTGATGGAGTGGTGATTTTATTGACTTATATTTTCTTCTTTTTTTATTATTTGTGACAATGTATCCATCAATGCACTAGGAGATGGAATTAATCCTTCAAAGCCTATTTAGAAATAATGGAGAGTAGTTTATTTTATGGGGTGGTACCCCTTTTTTAGACTAAGAAACATTTACATCAATGGGTATTTATAGTCGACTCAATATGCTTTGTTCGTAAACTTGTGTCCTCCCAAAGCCCTTAAGAATCAAACGAATTTAGAAAATTATCTCCTCTACAAGGCTAAGCCCAAGATTCATTGACTTATTCATATGACCTCCACTTTGATTAGTCAATGAGACCTGCTTAATTAGTGTGAAATAAAAGTGAGGATGCTTATATTATTCTTTTTATTCAAAATCATGGATTTATCTTCATCCATATAACAACACACCACCTTCTTCTACAAAGCCAAGATAACAACATAATGTCAAATATCCTTTAAAGTTAGATTTGAGGGTTGTAACACAAAAATTAACATCAAATTGGAATTATCATATACAAATGAGTGGTTGAGGACTAAGCATCGAGCAATGTTGCAATAATTGGAATACATTCTCAAATATATGGTATATAATTAAAGCCACAAATTGGAATATACACACACACACACACACACACAACATAATGCTTACTATTTTACCAAACTAGTGTAGTGTCAATCATTAAAAGATAATAAAATGACCATGCAATTTATAGTGGCTTACTTCTACATGTTGCTTCACAACTAAGGCCAAATTATCTTAGTATTCATATCATTGGTCTCCATTTGGGACAATCTTCTTGAACCATTGAAGAAGATTTCAAGAGCATCTCATCCTCAACCTGTAATACCTAATTCATATCAGTTTGGCTTGGTTAGCAAATATCAACCACTCAATAGATAGTAACCATCATAAGTAAGACTACACCAAACCACAACAAACATAGATTCAAGCAATCAAACACACCCAAAACTCTCTAGCACTCATGAAGTTTAAAAACAAAACAAATCCCTTCAAAGTCATGCTAATTTGTACATTGTAAAGAAATAATGTTGGGAATAACAATATGATAAATATAAGTTAGAATTTTGGGTAAATATAACATGAAGTAACTTTCATCGGGCATACAGAAATGGATTTTGATTCTAATGCATGATGTTTGGAGGTTGCTTCAAGTAAATATTTATTTATATACGAGGCTTTATATGAGAATAAGAAACCAGTTGTTCTTGAATGTGCAAAAAGTAAATTGTGTACAAGATGAAAAGGTCAAAATAATTTATTTCTAAATTTGGTCATAGATTGGAATGACATAATTTTGAAAAAAATGATTTGTTAAGGATTTGTGAAATAAAAACATTTGGGACTATGAAGCCTTAGTAATATGTGTTTGATTACTAGAGATAACAAACAAATCTTTTATGTGGATATACATTGAGAAATGGTTTCAGATATACATTGTTAAACAAAATCCATTTTATTTGCCCCTTTTATAAGAGAGACTATGGATAAGGGAAACATTGGTAGATCCTTACCTTGAACAAGGCTAGAAATGCAATTGATTCTCAATATAGAAAAAAAAAGCAAGAAGAAAAGGTTTCATGCATAAACAATTTCACCAAACAAGATATTACGATATGGAAAATTTGATAGTTGCATACATAAGTGGCAATAAAGTAAACTAAGAACATTTTCATCATTTCAAAGCACAAACTATTGCAATACTAGAATTGATTGTAGAACACCTATGAATCCTAAATGATAGGTTTTTAAGAATACAACATATTTCATGATTAATTATCAACATTATTTTTTTCCATGTAATGTGTTTCTTTGAGAAACCTTCAAGGCACTTCCATTCCCTAATAAGTTTTGTTTCGATGAATTTGATATAGAAGAATAACATTTTTCTTACATCAATGAGGTAATTGAGTGCTCTAGTTATTAGAGTGATAATTGGAAATATATGTGCCAAAAATGGAAAGTGTGCAAATTATATGAACAATTATTGTATCCAAAAATGCAATTGTATTTCTATCAACATTGTCAAGTTTTAGTATATTTAGCACTATATGTATTTTTTTCAATTAGGATAAAACCATGCTAAAGCATAATCTATAGAAAAAGGGAAAATGATATATCAATAGTGGAAAAGTGTCTATAGGATGTGGTATAAATGAATGGAATCAGAAAATTATTGAAAAAAATATAGAGATCATAAAATGGGCAACAATAATAAGGAATAATGGATGTTATAAAAGAGTGATGTAAATTGGTATTTGAATAGTGTAAGCATTAAAGGTGTATTCTTGGTGTAATCTAGGGGTTTGTGGAGAAAGTTTACTATTGTGCAATTAACACATAGAAAAGAGATGGAAAAAAAAAAACACAAAACTAATATAAGAGTTAGAAACTTGCACTTTGTTGATATATCTCAAGAGAAACAACTATAGTACCTCTTATTTTTTACATATTTATACTTCTATTTAGTTACAAGTTAGTTGTAACTATCTAACAATATTGGTCGGCTTACCCAACTGCATAGTCAAGTAACTTATAACCCCAATTGGACACTCAACTTCACTTTAACCTTGTTTAATTGTTGTGTCTAGTTTACTAGCCCTTCCAATCTCTCCTCCCACCTCAAATGATTGCTTTTCTAGAGAAATTAAGAGTTGTGGACTTTTATTTACAAAATTTAAAGAGATTTTGTTACAAAATGATTTTTATGAAAAGTAGTGAATCAAAGATGAAGATGTCTAAGTAGTATGTTGCTTGTTTTCAAACTTGATCAACATTCATTGGCTCTAGTGTTGATTAATTTGTTGGTTGTCCTTGAGCCAATGTTGCTTTTGTTGTTGTTGGATTTACTTGTCGTTCTTGCACTAGTTGATTGATAGGTTCTTTTAGGATCACTTCTAGCCATTTATGTAGGGGTATTTCTTATCCTAGCCAATGTATGTATGGGTACTTATTTTCCTAGCTCTTTAACCCTTTTTACATAATGTTTCGTTTCTATCTAGACAAAACTCTCTTGTAATGGCCGAACTTCAAGCATAAATATACATCAATTACATATAGAAATTCAAGATCATCAATTAAAATTCACAAAACATAAAGAAAATTCTATTAATAATTACATAATCCATAGGAGAAACAAGTGATAAGAACTGATGTATGAGATGAATAACCCATCTTACTCAATTACGAATAATTGAGTTGTTGTGCACCAATGCCTGATCTAGCTAACCAAAACCAACATGTGGGGGTTGACTATCCACCCAACCACATGCTCATTTGCACCATATATTTATATAATAGCCACCCTAAGCCCTCAACCAACTACTACTGCTAATGATTAATCCTTACTTCCTAATTATTCTCTAGGAAAATGATATTTCACATTCTTCTCTTCATCCATTAAATAGAACTCCTCTCTCCAAAAATGGATGAAAAGACTCTATGAACATAATCTACTTGTCATCATGCATTTTTGTTTATATCTTAAGCTCTTCTTAATTTAGTTTTTCCAAAAAAAAAAAATTGCTTAATTTTACCCTTATTTTTATTTTAAAATAGTTGTTTTAATTAATTAATTAATTTATTCCAATCATTCAATATATTTATTGTTTGTATTTATTTATTTAGTATTTATTTATTGAATAATATGGGGCATTACATACTCCTACTCTTCAAAACTTTATCCCAAAGTTAAATTTAATTGTGTAACTTATAATTTATTTAATCATGTAACTTATAATTTATTTATTTATTCTCATATCTTCTACACAACACCCTCTATTGTAACTAGTGTAATGGTCAACTAAGATATCACAACAAGCATTAAAACTTACATCATAGTGCCTCAGAAAGCATGAGTACTTTTAAGCTCTTCTTCCCCAGATTTTAGAACTAACCATAAATTCTATTAGACTTACTAGAGCCCCAAGGTTCAAAATTAATTTGCCTAAAGGCAAGCATCCAATTTAGTACTCACATACCTCATGCATATTGAAAGGTTGACCTAACCTCCCTCCACAACTCCTTAGGTACAACCCTAGGCGTCGAAGTCTCAATCAGAACTACATCCCTTCTCCTAAACTTCAAAATCACAACTCCAATATTAGACACTTGGCCTTCTTAAGATGGTTCCATATCCCATCGAGAATTATACAAGACAAAAAAAAACATTAGCATAAATAGTTATTTGAGCTTTCCCCCAACCCATAATGTGTTACATATTCTCCCTCATAAGAATGAGCTCTCATGATATCATTAAATAAACTAAACCTCTCATCCTATTAGTGGATTTCTTGTGAATAATTGTTGGATTGAGGGGGCTTGGACCTAGGTTCAGAGTTAGTTGTGCTAACCAACAAAACCCTACACTACCGGCCCTTTCGGCAACAACCCACTTAGCGCAAGTTGTAGTCTCACCCGAGGCAGTATTAGGGGATACTAGAACCATATTTTTGCATCTAGAAGGCTATGTGACATGGGGTTAGGGTGTTTCTTCAATTTCAAGCTTGATCTGACCTTCACGAACCCTTATCCATGAAATCCCCAAACTTACAGTGATTTTCAGTTACACGGAGTTATGAACTTCATGTAAACATCTATTCATGTGTAAAATAACCTATAACAGTAGATCTAGATCTTCGCGGAGTACTTAAGACAAAAATACAGATAATGGAATTCAATTGTGCATAAATACAGAAAACAAACAAGTATATAAATTGGACACATAATTGCTTCAAATATTATTTATTACTTCAGATCTTCCTTATACAAACTTCCTAGATCCTACACACACGGATGTAGGGACCTGTGTACTCAGCTATGGACTTACTAAGGTCTCTGCGCACTTAGCTGTAGGAGCCTTCCCCTTTGCCAAAAATACAGAAAGATCGTACCACCTCAAAACATATCAAAATCACATTCTACTGATTGATTGATTCCATTATACTTGTTAAGACACCCTTTTATATAATTTTTCCCATTTTAATACCATGGTCCGCAAACCATGAGTGGATCTCAAAACAATACAGAAACTAAGGGGCTTTGACCTTCCTAAAGCCCCTTAACTTCTAGTGACCTACACTACTCGCACTCCACTCCTCAAAATGTGGAGACTTTACAATATCTTATCAAAACTTGACCCAGGGGACCCCGTCCCAACAGTCCCCCAATACAAAGATGTGCCTCTTCCCCGAGTCACTCTGATGGTATATCCTTAACATGCGCTTTGAGGCTGATGAATTCAGACTTCAAGGCTTGAAGTTCTGTTGTACTCTAAGTGGTAGCCGTCAGACCTCTTCGACCAACTTTTCTGTAGTTGGCCTTGCGAATGCTAAATTCATCATCCTTTGCATTTGTTGAACAAATTTTAATTTTCTCTAGACGTTATGTGACAATTGACTTGATTCATCAGCCCATGGTTGTGTCCTTGCTGAAATGAATCCTTTTAATGCAGCTCATTACTCTGGGTCTGTATGAATTTCCCTTCTTGGAGTCTAGTAAACCTCTGCACAAGTACTAAGGTTCATGTTGTCGCCCTGATCTCATCAAACTGAAGTTTCTTTTCATGGATGTCAGCTTCAAGTTTCTATAGATGAGGGTCCTCTTGCAGTGAGGCCCACATTTCCATTGTACTTTCAAAAATTTGGTTGCAGTGGCAAGAATTTCCATATCATCTTTAATAGAAGCCTGGCATTGCTCCCAGACGTCTAGAGGGGTGGTAGGTTGTAGCTTCATCTGAAGCTCGGAGAGCAACTACAGCTCAAACCTCACCTTTCCTACCTCAGCCTTAGATTCTTTGACTGCAGTTGTCAACTTCTGTAATTTCTTGGCCAAAGTTTCCTCTATGGGAATTTGAAGTTTTGGAAGCTCACTACATACCTATGCTATTGCTGCATCCAGTTGTTGACCGCGCACAACAAATTCTTCTCGTTCCTTGAGTACCTGCGCCTTTTCCTCGAACATTTGTTGGCTGTTAGTCTTGACTTCACTAATAACCAGTAATGCCCTTTGTTCTCGAACCGTGAGATCATCTAATACTCCTTGATGCAGCTCATGGAATGTCTAAATGGGGAGTGCTACAAGGTTAAGTCTCAAGTTCTTCATATTTAGGAGGTGCGCCCTATCTTCTGAAGTGTCAACATGTAATGATCGCTCTGGAAAGTGCACCACGCGGAGGTCTGTGGTAAGTTCTTCTTGTAAGTCTGTCACGCTTGCTTACTTTAGGCTCGCTTGAGCCGTGCTCGTTTGACCCACATTTGCTTGTAGAACAATGGTCTATACCTGTAATTCCTGAAGGCCCTATTGCACCTTCTTTAAGATATATTTGTATTGCTCTTCTATGTGCTCCCAGATATCTTCCGTCGCGGATCAAATAGTATCCCCAATTTCTCCAAGATCCCCCTTTGTAAGGGCCAATGGCTCTACACTAGTGGACTTGTCTATTTTTGTTTCTTTCGCGCACCGCTAGCTCTCCACTTCTACTGCTTCTTGATAATGAACAAAGACTTGAAGTCCTATGTTCTCACATAAGGGTCTTCGCCACGCTCTTCCTCCTCGGCAATTTTTTTGTCGTTTGTGTGCTCTATCTCTAGCACACTAGTTTCCTCTAGGTCAATCGTGACCTTCTTGGGCTCCTTCTGGGAAACCTTCTTGGGATCCTTCTTGGAATCCTTCTTGGGATCCTTCTTCTCAACATGTGTTTCTGTAATGGTCTTGCTTGTTCATGCTATTGCTGTCAGCTTGGTCGGGGTGAGCCAATCGCTCAACCACTTACTAAGGATAACCAAAATATGTTCTTTGGCTACCATATATGGCAGCGCATGCCACTCTTCTATCAAATCCTTCTTCGTACAGATTTAGAAATTGTGAAAGTTGGCCTTAAAATTCGCAACATCACTATACTGATCAAATAGGGAAAGTGATAACCATGACCGTTGATTAATCACCATGTGCAACTTTGTTTCAAATAGAACCCAAAAGATCTTATTCTCCATGGACCTTTTAGGGTCTTTGGATGCCCATATAGGAAGCAATTCAATTCCTTTGTTGTCTTATAATAAATAAAATTATGGGTACTTCTTGAATCAATCAATATTATTACCTTTTTTTCTTGACATGCCTTTCTATCTTGATAGTTTGAGGAGTGGTAATTTCGACCAATGCATTACAAGATATTGTCAGATCCATTTCTTCTTTCTCTAGGTTTTGTTCCTAGTGTATATCCTCTTATTTTGATGTTTCTTGTTCCTTTTCTTCCTCCTCTTCACAATCTATATAAAATAATTTCTTCTCAGCACACTTATGACCTTTAGTGTATTTGCTATCACACAACTGTAACAAAGCCCTTTTGCTCTTTTTTCTTCCAATTGTTGTGGTGTCAACCTTGTAGGTTGTGGAAGGATAGGAGCAACAACACTTCCATCTTTATAGTTGTGAGTGGTAAGCCTCCTTGTGGCCATAATTTTGTTTTCCATTTTTCTTGCCAACCTAAATGCTTTCTCCGATGAATTAGGTTCCCAAAGGCGAACCTCATGTTGGATGTTATCCTTTAAATTCCTTATGAACATATCAATCCTATGCTCCTCTGGAATATCTTTTACCCTTATATTCAATTTTTGGAAGTCCTCAATGTGCTCCATCATTGAACCCTTTTGTTTGAGATTTATCAATTGGCTAAAAAAAGTGTTTCTTTTTGTATCCTCATAATGTGCTATCATTTCTTTCATGAAAATTTCCCAAGTGATAATTTTTTTATGAGAGAAAAGCCATCAATACCAAAAAATTTGATTTGATTCCAAATATAAAGTTGTAATGCATATCTTTTGTGCGTTTTGCACATTACGGAGATCGAAATATTTCTCCATCTCTAGTATCCATGTTATAGGATCCTTGCCATCAAATTTCCTCATATCGATATTGGAACATGGTGGGTCTTCAATCCACCATTATAGTCTATGAAATCATGATTAACATTTCTTTTTTCTCTCCTCATGAGTTTCCTTTACTACCCTTTCGCCATTAGTAAGCATTTCTTGTAGCAAATTTGTCAAATCTGTCTTCAAATCTTCCATGTTGCCTTTAAGTTTTTCTTCTATACCATCCATCTTAGCTTCCATGCCTGTCTTAAGATATTCCACGTTGCCTTTAATATTTTTTTCTATACCATCCATCTTAGCTTCCATTACTTTTTGTGACAGTGAATTTTGTTGCACTTGGTCTCGTAATTTTGATATACCATGTTGCATTTCTTCCTCTTCTTCATGAGTCATGCTAGAGCTTTCAGGTTGCTTACTAGGACTTTCCATTTTCTTTCTTCAGGGCATCATTTAATGATAATAATGCTTCACTATTCACTTTGAATTCCTTCAAACTAATTTTTCAAACCAAACTTATGCAAAATCTAAAAAAAATTACACACCTTTTTTTTCACTTTGTAGGAGCTTGATATTGAATCTGTTGTATCTCTATAGTTTTGGATCTTCAAGGTCTAAAATGGAATCCTACGGTAGCCCTCTGAGTTCTCTTTCCAACCCCACAAGTATGATCAATATTGGATTCTCCAAGGAAGAGTTATGCCAAATCTCCCTCGATGACCTTATTATAGACTGGTTCAATAGAGCGAACTTGTACGAAGTACCACCGATACACAGAAAACTACATTCTATCCTCTTTTTATAACATCTTATGAAATTTCAATATGATGCTCAGAAAGAAAGTTATGACATTTTTCCCCAAGTCACCTGTTTGAGATATAATTCGGGATCCTGCAAAAACCCTAACTTCCTTGGATCATATCTCCAAAAATATAGCGAGACAAGATCTAAAATTCAGACCCAAGGTTCAGCGATATTTCGACTCAAATGGCTATTTTTTTTAGCTTCTGAAATGTCGCAGGTAAAAAAAAAAAGTGTTATAGCGCAAATTCCACGATGACCTATTTGGAGTATTGAAACCCTAGAATCCAAACCTCTAATTCCAAATGTTATGCAATCAGCTCACAATATAGAAGAAAATATAGATTAATGCCTTCAAAATCAGCCTCTTCTAGGGGGAAACCTCCTTTACATTACACAAATGAACAATTCTTGGATGATACAGATGCAAAAACCTCTTTTTTATATATAGGAGTCTAAGGGGTCACAATATAATTAAAGCCGACATAAAAATAATAATATAAGGGCACAACAATAACAATAGTGGGCTTCCTGCGGGCTCTGAAACCTACGGCCCTGCCCTCCCTCGGCGACTCCTCTCCACTGCGGGCACATCTACAGAAGATCAGTGCCAGAACCGAGACAGTCAGCTTCTCTCTGGCTTGGGTTTGGTCTTTGAGGTGGCACTGCCCCTGTGGTGGCCGGCATCTAACTAGAGCCCATGGAGTCTCTTGGCCATCATTCAGATCCACCCCCTGATCCGTCCTTGGATGCCTTCAATCATCTCTTCATTGGCTTACCTCAGAAGAAAAGAAGTGATGCAACAAAATTCGTAAAGAAACTTGATGAAATCCCTGAGATCTCCTTGCCTCCGGAGACCCCCATTCAAGTAGCACTGTCTTTGGCAGATCGTGGACTCATTGGCCAATTCACGGGACTTTGGCCCTAACCGAAAACCACTGAGCAATGGGTTAATAAGAACTGGGTGCCCCTAATTAATCAAAATGTGACTTCATACTTCCTAGGGCGAGGGTATTTCCTCTTTGAATTTACCTTCAAAGAAGACAAAGACCTGATCTTCTGAAATGGGTCGTACTTCATGGGCCCTCAGGGTCTCTATATGAACAAATGGACCCCAGACTTCGATCCAGCGGTCGATGTTCCCAAATCTGTTCCAGTTTGGGTTCGTCTCCCAAGTCTGCCAGTCCATTACTGGAACTGGGATTCCTTGAAACACATTGGCAACTCCCTCGGAAAATTCATAGATCGGGCAAGCAACAAGGACCAGTACGACTGCACCAGGATCTGTGTAGAGGTAGATCTATAAGTGGGTCTACCAGAGGCAATCAAAATCAAAGTCGACAGCTAGTCTCATGTGCAAATCTTGGATTTTGAACAGTTGCCGTTCAAATGCAAGAAATGTCACGTTTATGGGAACTTTGCCAAAAATTGTTCGACAAATGCAGAGCCAGAGAAAGGGAGTGAAGAGGGTTGGAACCAGGTCAAGCAAGCAAGAGCCAATCATAAGGGGCAGAAGCAGGGTGGATCCTCTGGCAAAGGCAATCCCCATGTTAACATCCAGTGCCCCCATTTCAAAAAGATGCAAGAAAATAAATTCGCCCTCCAAGCCAGCCGGAGGAAAACATCTTGGAGGAAGAAACCCAAAAATCAGTCTCTCCAAATAAAGGTATTCCATCAGATTCCCCCAAAGAGGCTGAAAATCCCAAAGGCATGGCCTTAGATGATGAGGAAGATGAGCAGGAAACTGAAGAGTCAGAAGAAGAAGGAGAAATAGGAGAGTCCCAAACCTCGGTAAGAAGATCTACAAGAGGCCGGAAAACAGACAAAGAAAAAAGATAGTAGTAGACCTACAAAGTCAAGCTCCAGGGCAGCCAACCAACTTTGGAAAAATTGCTAGCCTCAAAGCCCAAGATGCTGAAGAATCAGCCCCAAAGCTCCAAGGGAGCCCTCCAGAAACATAAATAATGAAGGTCATCTCCTGGAATTGCAGAGGTATGGGGAGCAAAGTTAAGGAAGAAGCAATAAGAAGTTTAATAAGAATAGAAACCCTAGATATACTTCTAGTCCAGGAGACCAAGCTGGAAGACAAGTCCTTCCTACAAGCAAGCAAAAATCTATGGACCAAAAGTGAAGCAAGAGCAATCTCTGCCAGGGGTGCCTCGGGAGGGATTGGCACACTATGGAATTCAAATAAATATGCAGTCATCTTTGAAGCGAGCAACACTCACTGGTTGCTGCTAAAACTACAGAATCTGGACACAAAGGAAATCTTCAGCCTGTTTAATGTTTATTCTCTAGTCAACATTCGGGAGAAAAAGGATTGTTGGGACACTATAAGACGACAAGCAGACTTGACAAATCTGGAAAACACAATCATTGTTGGAGATCTCAACCTCACCCTCCATTCGTCCGAAAAAAGGGGAGGAAGTGCAGTCCGAGACCCAACAAGAGAATGGGCGGAGGATCTTTTGCAAGACTGGGACTTACTAGACATCAAGCCCTCATCCGGTAAGTTTTCTTGGTCAAATAAAAGAGTATGTCTTGGATATATTGCTGCCAGGCTTGATAGATTTTTCATTCAAAGTTCTTTCCTATTACTTGGATTAGAACCCAGAATGCATATCCTCGCTTGCAGCATCTCGGACCACAAGCCTGTAAAATTAGAGCTCCTTTCCCATCTAGATCTGGGACCTATTCCCTTCCAGTTTAGCCCCCTTTGGGTTAAGGAGCCTCTCTTCATGCAAACAGTCAAAGATTGTTGGATCCAGCCTGTCAAAGGCTCGCCTTTTTACATCTGGGAGGAAAAGCTCAGAAGGGTAAAAAGAGTTCTGAAAATCTGGGCCAAAACCTTGTCCAATCCCTCAACAGAAAGGAAAGTCATCAAAGACTCACTTGTCACTCATCAAACCCAAATGGAGAGTGCTATTGTTATAGAGGACATGATAGATCAAGAATCTCAGCTGCAATAGAGATACCATGGCCTTCTTAGCCGAAGAAGAATATTGGAGATTAAAGTCAAGAAATTTGTGGCTTAAAGCAGTGGACAGGAACACGGGGTTCTTTCATAAGCAGGCCCAGGCTAGGAAATGTTTCAACACCATCTCTGAGATAAAGGAAGATAATGACACGCACAAGGAATTCACAGACATTAAGAAAGCGACCTTCTCTCACTTCCAAAACTTGTACAGTGATGACCAGGGGCCACTTCATCATCAAGATCTAGTTGACATCATTCTCCAAATTATCTCTCCCCGCGTGAACGGGATTCTAGAGGCCAAAATCACGAAAGAGGAAGTTAAAAAGGCTCTCTTTGACATGGACCCAGATAAGGCCCCGGGGCCAGATGGCTTCTCTGCCCGGTTTCTCCAAATCTACTGGCTGATTATCGAAAAGGACCTTCTCAAAATGATACAAAAGTCACAAAATGCTCAGAAAATAGGAGGCAGCACAAATTCCACCTTCTTAGCCCTCATTCCAAAAAAAAAAGGTGCCAACAACTTCAGTAGATTCCGCCTGATTTCATTATGCAACACGGGGTACAAATTAATCACCAAAGTCATTGCTAATAGACTGAAGCCCATTCTGCCCAGAATAATCCCGAAAAACCAAGGAGGCTTCATCTAGGGTAGGCAGATTGTGGACAACTACACACTTGTTCAAGGGGCAATTTATTCAAGTCTTCTCCGAAAGGAACAAGGTATGGTGATCAAACTCGATTTAGCAAATGCCTTTGATCGAGTAAATAATAGTTTTATGTTAAAAGTCATGTGAAAATTTGGGTTTGGGGCAAACTTCATAAAATGGAGCCGGGCATGCATCTCAGAGCCTTGGATTGCCCCACTAGTAAATGGAAGAGCCACCGAATTTTTCAAAGCCTCGAGAGGACTTAGGCAGGGGTGTCCCCTCTCCCCCCTGCTTTTCGGCATCCAAGCCTCAGTGCTCAGCTTCCTGCTAGATAAAAAGATGCAAGATCAAGAAATTAACAGGCTGTGTATAGCTAGAAGGGTTCAAAACTTAAACCATGCCTTATTCGCGGATGATACCCTTCTATTAGATACTACCTCTCTTTCCTCTGCCTCCAAATTTAAAGATGTGCTGGACAAATTCAGTGAAGCCTCAGGCAGCATGGTAAATAAGAACACATGTCATATTTTCAGTTGGAACACTACGCCCAGAACTTTATCCGCTATCTCAAGATGCTTGGGCTTTGTAGGCTCCTCTACATGGACTTCATTTAAATATCTGGGCCTCCTTGTTTTCAATAAGAAACACTCAATCAAAGATTGGCTTCCCCAGCTTGAGAAATTCAAATCCAAAATTCAAGCCTGGGGCTTTACTTGGCTCAACGCTACTGGCAAAGCGGTCTTAATAAAATCCGTGCTCTTCAGCCTTCCACTATTTCAATTCACAGGGCTCCTAGCTCCGGCATCCATAATAAAAAAGATGGAAGAATTCATGCACATATTCTTCTGGAAGGGAGGAAAACAGAATGGAAAAAAAAATGCCCTCATCAGTTGGGAAATCATGTCCAAGCCTCTGTGAGAGGGTGGGCTAAACTTTAAGACTCTTAGTCAACAAAATGTGGCTATGGCAGCCAAGGTGGTCTGGCGAATCATCGCGCCCAAGCCAGGTTGGGCCCAACTAGCTCTAGAAAAAGTATTTTAGAGGCCCATGCACATGCTATATAGAAAACGTGGTTCGGCTTCCAAATTCGTCCTTCCTTAAACTATATGCAAAAGCGGCTTCCTTGATTAAAGACCATGCTTTTTGGATCCCATAAAATGGGAAAAAAATCTACATATGGACTGATAAAATTCTTAATAGAGATCCAATTTCAGACAGAGCCTCCCTAAACGATTTGTGTTGTTGGATGACCAGAGAAGGATTGAAATCGCTGTGGGACATCTCTGAATGGAGCAACTTCATATGGGCAGGCTGGAAATGAATTAAAATTCTGGATTTGCTGACAAATGAATGGAACGCTTTGCTGGATCTCCTTCACGGCCTGGCTCCCACACATAAGAAGAAAATAGACATGAAAGGTTGGGGGCTGAAGGAAGGCAGATAGGCTATTTCTGAAGGTTATTCCAAGCTTACCGAGAAGCCACATGTCCCTCCTGACCCAGAACCTTGGCAGGGAGTCTGGCACGTCCCTTCTTGGCCCAAGATTGACTTCTTCGCGTGGACTCTCTACCATGGTAGAATTTTAACTTACGACACTCTGCAGAGGAAAGGATTTCATGGCCCCTCCAGATGTCCGTTGTGCACAGAGAATGCAGAAATAGTACTGCACTTAACGCTTGAGTGCAATTTCTCCATAAAGATCTGGGCCTCCTTTACCATCAAGTTCGATCCCATCTTTTCTCTGCCTCGATCTATGGTAGACCTCTTCTCAAATTGGGCAAACGGGTACCCCGGACAGCCACCCAAAAATCAAGTTATCAAAACTGCGTGGGCCATTCTCCCAAAGATCATTTGTTGGCAAATATGGCTTGAAAGGAACAGAAGAATTTTCAGAAATGCAAGCCTGAATCATAAGGTTTTAGAAATCAAAGTCAAATGCCTCATAAAGGAATGCTTGACAGAAATAAACGATGACTCCAATCTCAACCAACAAGACATTGGTTGGGGCTCATCCCTAGGCCTGCAATTTCATCCAACAGTCAGGACTGCCCCCATCCTTAAAGACTTGCAAATAAGGATACCTGAACCTGAATTCCATGATTGGCTTAAATTGCACTCAAGACACTCACTTTTCTTTAACGGAGCAGCAAAGGGTAACCAGGGCATCGCAGGGGCAGGAGGCATAGTTGTAAATCCTCAGGGGGAAAAAATTCATTCCTTCTCCTAGGGACTTGGTCATGCTTCCAGCATACAAGCTGATGCATTGGCCCTCTTCCAAGGCCTAAAGATACTCAAAGAGCTAAACATAAGGGAAGCCACTATGATTGGCGATTCGCAGGTCCTCATAAATGCAATGATCTCCAACTCTCCAATGTTGGATCTTAATCTATCTAGACTGGTATCTAGAATCAAAGGCTTGGGAAAAGCTTTCCAGAAGCTGAATTATTTCCATGTTCTAAGAACGCTCAACAAACAGGCGGACAAGGAGGCCAACAAAGCAGTCCTTCTTTCTGCCGGGGTCAAGATAAAAGACGAAGAAGAAACATGGGAACCCATCCCATAAGCTAGCTTCTACCATGTTTTTCTGCCTGCTTCTAAACAAATTTGTTTGTATCTTCAAGTGGGGGAATATCTCTGAAATTGATAAACTAGAATCCCTATCAAAAGGAAAAATTCCAAGACTCAACAGCACTCTCATTTTTTCCAGAGAGATGCATCAAGACAGAGAAGTCTTCAATGTAACCTGATTTACGGCTTTCAAGCCAGGATGAATATCTATACAGCATAACCGTTCCTGTCAAAAAAAAAAGAAAAAAAAAGGGCTACAATGACAATAGTAATGGGCGAATCACTAGTATTATAGGGACCTAACATAAAATAACCTCATAAATATTTTAATCATCTCAACACATAGTAGAAAAGAAAACACCATAGATGTTCTCATTATGATTCATAAAAAAAAATCAAATTCATTTCCTTGTATAAATAATGTATACAAACTACTACATTTTTTGTAGTAAAAAATCCATCTAAGAGATCATCTCTACTATGAGTATCACGTTCACATCAAGATACCAATTTCTTTCCAATAATAATTTCTTCTTCTTTCAACAAGAAGAAGAAATTATCATTATTCATTGGTTTTGATGTCGGTTAATTTGTTAGTTGTGCTTGCTTGTGCTAATGTTGCCTTTGTTTTTGCAAGATTTACTTATTGTTCTTACACTAGTTGATCGACAGGTTCTTCTAGCATTAGTTCTAGCCATGTATGTAGGGGTATTTATTTTCCTAACTCTTTAACCCACTTTACTTGATGTTGTGCTTCTACCTAGACATAACCCTCTTATAATGGCCCGAACTTCAAGCATAAATATACATCAATAACATATAGAAATTCAAGACTATTCATTCACAAAACATTAAAAAAAAATCTATTAATAATTACATAATCAATAGGAGTAGAAAATGATAAGAACTTAGATATGAGATGAAAAAATAATATTACTTATTTATAAACATCGAGTCGTTGTGAACCAATCCATTATCTAGCTAACCAAAACCAACCTGTGGGGGATGACTCTCCACCCAACCATAAGCTTAGTTGCACTATATCTTTCTACAATATCCACCCCTAAGCCCTCAATCAACTACTACTACTAGTGACTAGTATTAGAATTATGATTACACTAAAAGGGGGGGTGAATCAGTGCAATGGCCAATTTAAACAATTTCACAACTCAACATAACTGAAAGCATAACACTGCATGGATAAAATTAATCATCACATCAATAGCAAACAAAAATCTTCACAATTTTCTATTTTCACAATTCCTTAATACCCCCAAACAACAATATTCACACTTTAAGTGCAATCGCCAACTATCTAAATATATTTTAAGATCTAAAAATTACCAAACAACATGCCATTGTAACTTCTAAAAGAAACACCCAAATGTTAACCCTAAGTGATAATGCAATGCAAGATCTATTGATTTCACCAATGATGATAAAAAAATATGACAATACATCATGCAAGAAAATCAAAATAAAAGATCATATGTTATTGATGAGTTAATTATTCACAAGCCAATGTCGATTCAAGAAGTAACACCCAAAACTTTCACAAGGAGTAGTTATGTAATGTTTTCCCTTTTAATGTTGATTCAAGAAGCAACACCCAAAACTTTCACAAGGACTAGTTATGTAATGTTTTCCCTTTTTATCATATTTCAATTGTGATGTAAATCAAACAAAGAATGTAAAGCACAATTATATCTAGAAATGAAAATTACAAAAAATTATAAATACTTCATTTGCAAATCAAAACAAATTCAAGTTTCCCTAGAGTTTGAGAGTGGAAATTTACATTGAATGTAATGCACTTTGTATTTATCAAAAACATGTTGTATAACATGTCAAAATAAATATTAGAAATCCCTCTAGCTAGTTATGTTGTTCTAGTGGAAATTTGAGTTCTTTGTCAAAAAATATTAGCCAAAGACTCCATGTAATATTCATAGAAAAATATAAATTTAATAGTTGATTTTAAATTAGCAACAATTTCACCTTCTAGATCTAACTTGAATGAATTTTTTTTTTTAATTGGGATAATTTTTTGATAAGCATTAAAATATACTACTACTTCCTTTATATTATACATAGAGAGTTATGCAATTTGAAATAAATGAAGCCACCATATTTTTTCTCTCTTTTAAGAGAAAGCTCCCTAAAAACCAAGGTAGAAAACAAAGTTATTCCTCAATGGAGTCACCAATTTTTTTTAATATGGAAATCACATATGGATAGATGAGCCTCTCACTATTTTGATATAGATCTGATAAACTAAAGGATATACTACAATGGATTTTCCACTATATCTAATTTGTAATTTCAATCTATGTTAATAAGTGAGGAGAATAGATCTTACGTTTAATAGTTGATTGTCTTATCATATCTAGGTTGATGAAGCTCCCAAATCAACTCCAAGCTCTTGAATCAAACCACCTGCACATACAATAACATACATGTTTCTTAACTTTGCTTGGAATGAAATAAATATAATCTTCAAATAGATCTAATCTAATTTCCTAAGACAAAACAGATTTGCTAATGCATAGTATAAAATGCCATAGCTCACATATATTGGAGGGGAAAAATACCATACAATATATATATTATATGTAAATAAAGTACAACAAGGTATGTTACCTTGAGATTGTTGTGTCACCTTCCAGTACAAGCTCTTATATTTCCTTCGTTTGTCACTCTTTACTTCTCTCCACTAGCATGAGGACACTTTCAAAATCTAGAATATCTCTCTATATCATCAACATAAGGACTCCCAAACTCTAGATACCATTGATCTATTTCACTAGCATAAATACTCTCAAACTCTAGATACCACCTATATATTTCACTAGCATAAAGACTCTCAAACTCTAGATAACATCCAAGTTTCTCTCTGCTTATTGGAATTTAGAAGAGCTCGGAGATAGGCTTCATGGCATGAGGATTAAATGGATACGGGTAACGTATAGACTTGATGCCATGTGAACTAAGAAATTATAAGCCATAGATAGGCTTGATATCATGTGAGCTAAGCAATTATAGGCCATGCATGAGTTTCATGCTCAATTAGGAGATTTTTCTAACCCACTATGAACTTTCTTCTCAATTATGAAATAATTCTTATTTCATAAATTATGAAATTGTGAAAAATAATTATTTCCAAGCAAAATAATTATGATACTTTTTACTCAATTATGTAATTTCATCCTCATAACATCTAATAACATCCTTGCAAGACCTATGGTGGAAAATACAAGTATAAAAATGTGGTGGTTCATGGTGTGATTAATGGATTATGAGACCAAGAATATTAATTTAGATCGTATGAATTTTGTTTCCCTCCAATTTGACCATGGTTATTGTCCTAAGTCCTATGCATGTTATGAAAAAAATCTTAATCATACCCATATCCCATAAGGGGATTAATGCTCTAGGCATGTTTGGAATTTTGAGGCCTAGTTTTTTAACTAGATCCATACTAGTTCAATTTTGGTCCATTTAAATCATGAGAGTTATCTCTTGTGTATGAAACCTCTTAATGGTATCCATTACACTTAAGTACAAAAATACTTTATAGAGAGTTTTATTTTATTTTGAGCAATCCCTTATTATCCATAAGACTTATGAGAGTCATTAGGTATTGAGGACCTTATTTTCCAACCTATATCATGGGTAGGGCCTCAAGACCTATCCCTATTTCACAAACATCCATATGACACCCCTTTCTCACTCATGTGTAAAATATCCCATTTTATAGGATCTATGTTTTATTTCAAGAACTTGATCATTTCTTATTGGCCTAATAATATTCACTTATAATATACTTCCTAGGATTTCTCACCCAACCATGGCAAAGGCTTTAAGAAAACATCTTAATGGTACCCATATGTCACATGAAGGACAATGATCCCCTAAAGAGAACATGTTATGTGGATTATAGGATTGTTTATAGCTCTTGATTCCTAAAGGATTCCTCTAGGGAAAAAATGTATTTTTTCATGTTTTTTTCTTCCCATAACCATGGCTAATGCATTAACACCCATCCTTAGCACATGTTGGGGTACATTGCACTTAGTAGTTTTGTAATACCTACACTATGGCCATAATTAGAAAACATTATATAAATTAGTAGGAGCACATATTACCACTTTTTATTCATTACTATACATTCCCTATTATTTGGAAATTTTTCTATTTTTAGGGTTTTTAGCAGGTACATATCCAGTGGGATTGCCACCTAGGATGACATGTGGCATTAATTAGACATTGATTGGAGGATGACATGGATATTTCCACTCCATAAATTCATACTACCTTATTCATAGGTGTTCCTAAAGTGAATATGCACTTCCTCCATTCTTTGTAGTAGTGACTGCCACTTTTCTCTCTCCTCCTCTTGTTAAGTTGACTTTTAGTCATATTTTTGGAGTTTAATTGAGCTTAATTGGTTATTTTTCTGCATGTGAGAGTTATTAATCAATTCTAACTATTTTTTAACTCTAATTACTTCTAATTCACTCCAGTTTAGGATATTTTCTAGTTTGGGAAAGTGCTTTTGAGTGAAACTGAGTACATGCACATAGAATATTTTTAGGTGTGCTTGGGGTGCCAATCGTTGGCTCTAATCAATGTAGTTATTCATATTTAATCTTCATCGACAGAGTCCTCCCATGCTTAGGTTAAGGAAAATAGAGTAACCAAAATTTTCAAATAGATGCAACACCTCCAACAATATGTCCAGCATGTCCTCCCAAAAGTTAATGCTAAGTACAAGTAGTAACATGGACATCATAGTGCTCCACATAAGTTTCAGGTTTGTGATAAGGTGTTTTTACATTTATATAAATAGTGCCTCAAAAGCTCTTAGAGGAAGCTCATAATACCCTAATATAGGCCTTACACAATCATAAAGGTTATCAGCGAAAATTATTTTGAATTAAGCATTATGTCTTTCCTTAGCTTGTACCCATTATTTAATGTAGAGTTGCTTTGACCACATTATCAACCTCTTTGGACACCTTGATGGAAATTGAGAAGTTTTCCCCCATAGAAATCAATCTTGATTGCATTGAACAGGAATAAATGGATCAAATCATAAACACCGAGACAAAGGGTACTCACCAACAACACATAAAATTCTACTAAGTTATTAAAGAAAGGAAAGTGGCTCACCAAGAGCTAAATTTAGTAGAAGTTTCCCATATGATAAGCAGACTTCATGGAATGAGGAACATTACTTCCTATGGATGGACACATGACCTAGATGTATAAAAATGGCTACCCACCTTTTCCATTATCTCAACAATTCTTTATCTTCTTGGAAAATCTTCTATGATTTTTGGGTCCCAAACTTTTAGGGTTATTTTAAGGTCCTAAACAATGTATTTTGGAAATATAATGGGCTAGTTCTTGTAATGGCATGCCCTAGCCCTAGCCAAAAGTTGTATTCCTAATATAGTTCTTTCTAAGAAGCTATTGTGCACCCTAAATGGATATTATATGCAAACATTGCACCTGTGGAAAGTTGATGTACCGACTAACCACCTCACGGCCCATAAATTTTTTAGAATATTATCTTCTAGGGTTATGATTTTGGACCTATGGGGCTCTCTCTTTATGTTAAAATGAATACTTTTGGCCTCTTGTGATATCTTTTTTGAATGCATGTAGCTACTATCTCTTTATTTAGGCATAACTACCACCATTCTAACTAGTTTGTGTTCTACAATATTCTCTTATTGCATTTATTAATAGAAATTAGGTTTTCAACATATTAATGTAATCTCTACAATATTTATTTGTGTGTGTTCCATTTTTTCTAGCATTTCATTTCATTCCTTATACAAGTTGGATCATTGTATTTATCCACCATTCCATTCGCATTGACATTGACATTCCCATTAACTTGTTGAGTAGGTATGTTATTTTTAACTGTACTCACGTCCAACAAAGTAATATAAGTGAATTTGAATTGGTATTTCATTTATATAGCCTATTTTAATGTTATTTCATTCTCTCCTCATTTTTCATGCAAATTAATAATGTATCTTTTTGTCACAACTCAATATTGTACTCGTGTTTAAAATCCTACATGAAGTTCACAATTTTAGTGTTTGGGGAAATTATGTTTATGTTAAAATTGTAGAAATATTTTATTACTAAGGAAAAATTAGAGTATGAAAGCATGTTTTTATGTTTGTTGATATGTTGGTTCAAAGCCAATAAAAGTTTATAACTTGATGAAAGGGTAATAAATGTTGTTGTTGTGAACAATTATTAGTGATATTAATGCTTAGATGGAAGTTAATAATATTTTGTTGATAAAAGGTATGGTATAGGAATCGAGATAAGAAAAATTGGATGACATTGCTCAAATTTATAGGCTTACTTACTATTTAACATAGGGTTGCTAGATATTATATACAACTAAAAGATGTGTGACAAGGTCAAACTTGATCATCCATATTTAATATCCATCTTATCTATAAAAGGAGATCAATTATATTTTGCATATGCTTTTAAATTTCCATTAATACAAGCATTAATATTCCAAAGAGTATATGCATTAAATAGTGCTATAGCTTGCATTCCTACCTTTGACAACAAATAAAATCAAGAACATTTAGTCCCCTCCATGTCTACTTTTTGTAGCCAGTATACAAGAGGGACGTGCTTCAATAAGACAACAAGATTAATGGATTATCTATCCAAAGAATGAATTATTTTATTAAAAATAAAAATAAAAGGATTTCTAATGGAAATATACATGGCTCCCCATAAAATAAATGAAAGAAAGTCATCCTCGTTGATTTGCAAATTCAACATTTCTAAAAATAATATTTTTTTTTCTTTCGAATAGTAGTAGTTCATCACAAGGTTTAACTAATTAGGTTGAAGGTATGAATACGAACATCCTCAAACCATCGTCGCTTATTATTTTGTAGTGGGATACTAAGGTTAACCCTTCCTTATTTTGTAGGCTCATTTTATGTAAAACAAGTTAGAGAATTTTCCACTTATTTTAAGGATGAATTTTACTTGTTGAAGTAGAATGTCGCCTTTAGGGTATGGCTACTCAATCGTGGGAAAATTCTTATCACATGTGGTTAAAAGACGTGCTTATCTTAGGATTGAACTTGTTAAGGAGGTACTTCAGCCAAGTTGTAATGTCATCACCAAAGTTAGCACACATTCCATATTACTCTTCATGAAAGTTTCTATCAATGTAGCTATTGTGAAGACCTAAATTCAAATCACTTCAAATTGGTGGTTTCAAGCTAGGATATATAATAACAAATTAGAGTGGTCTACATGCTCTAGGTGCAACTCTCCATTTCTTTCCCTAAAAGATATTACAGTTTTCACAAGACAACATCCCACAATAATGCAACTTACTATACCCTTCAACACCAACTCTCTATTAAGGAAATATATTTTGAACCACAACCCACTCATCTAGTCCTGTTAAAGTGATCAATGTTAAGAAACCTATTAAAATAAATCCTTAGCTCATGCTCATGAATTGCACTTAGACACCTCTAGGTCACAAGTTATTATATACTTATACCAAGCAAATCAAGAATTGTATAGCTAAATTGACTTTAAGAATTTAGTTTCTATTCCCTTAATCAAATTTATGTTTCTTCCAATTACTACTCACCTTCACCCTTATCATTTGGGACGAACGAATGAAGGAGTTTAACCCTTATTTGTTTCTAAAGAATGTGAATTTACTTTTGTTATTGACCTTGTTTCTAAGAGAGCATTCTATGCAATATAACCCCGTGAATTATATGGAATTCTTATAAAGTGAGCCTTATCAATTTGATTGCTTCACCTTAGATGGATCTCACATGATCCCTTACATTCTAACTAAAGGTAATTGAAAGTATTACCTTTATGTCTTAAACGCCCCCATGATAGTCCCTCTCTATGGCATCAAAATATTGCACAACCATACTTCTTGCACCTTTTTTTCATATCTTATTAGGATGTTTTTGACAAACTTGATTCGTCAAAGTATGTTCCCCCCACCAATGTTCTTGGCACATGCATATTCAATCACCACTCCTTATGCATCGACTAACTAGCAATGAAATTTAATTGTCCTATACTTTAGATAACACGAACACTATTGATCTTTTTCCACTCCCTTTTCCATTTTCCACTTCAAGCTTTGTCATCATCTTTCTCTTTCTTCCTTATAAAGATCTCACCCTTACAAACATCCATGTCAATTTGGCATTTTCATCAGATAGGTTAGGCTACATTTGTCACGTCCACAAATTCAGTGCTTTGTTTCATCAGAAATTAAATTCCCAAGTAAGGGAGGAACAAACTCCAAAATAGGTGAAAATTAATTCAATGTTCATTTTAATAAAAAATTGAATGCACAGCAAAGGCATAAGAAATTCCAAGACTGGAGGAAAATGAAGTTAAATTACATGTATGCAAGAAGTCTTCAAACAAATACAAGCTAAAAGGGTATAAGGAGTTGGCCCTACATCATGTCTTGGGCATGAATGATATGCATGTTGCCTCATTTGTTGAAGCTCAAGATGGTGAAGTTTGGATTTTCTTGCATTCCTTCAAATTACTTCTCCCTACCCATAATATTCAAGTCAACAATGATGTATTTACAGAGGATTTTAAGGTTCTAGATGATGGCATGGTGAGGTTTGAGATGGTTATTGGACTTGGACCACATATGTCATGTTAGTGCAATGAACTTGTTATCATCTATCAACCTAACATTTTTGAGGTGGTCTAGGTTGGTGTGTGAAACTAATGGTATGCTTTCCATAATAGCTTCTATATTTTACAATCTCAATTTTACCGAATCTCTTAGGTTTATCACAATTCTTAACTTTACAAATAATACATGAATATTTTAATGACTATCAAAATTTATTAATAATTTGAATATTTTAATGGCAATAATAATAATAATAACTAATTTGAAACAACTTCAAACATTGTTTCAAACATCAAACATTGTTTCAAACATTTGAACTTTCAAACTGCTAAAAAAATTTGTGATCGCCCTAAAATATAAAAAAAATATTTAGAAAAGATATTTGTAATTTATTACATTAAGCCAAAACAATTTACATGAAATGAACCTTATTGGATAAATAATACGGATTACACATTTTAGTTTAGGATAAGAAATAAGTCCATCGCAAATGTGTATAACAAAATATCTATATATATAACCATTGAAACTTATATAAATAATATGTATATAATTTAATTAACATTTTCAATATTAATATTTGTTTAACAGTTGAACTACTATTTTTAATATTAATATTTACAAAAAAATATTTTTCATTTATTACACTACACCATAACAGTTTACTATACTTGACATTAATATTATTACATTATTTAATAAATAATATGAGCTATTCATTACAATCTCCTCTAAGAAATGAGTCCATAATAATGTTTTATAATATTAAAAATATATAATTAATAAAACATATAAATAAATAATATATATGCCGTTTAACTAACAATTTCAATATTAATATTTTTGTAATCTTATAAATGAGAGAACTATTTTTAATTTATTTAAAATATTAAAGTAACTCTATCATAAATTTATGACGTGTACAAAATATATAATCAAATTTATAAATTTATATGGTTTACTTTAACATGAAGAGTGAAAGAACCACCTCTATTATTTATTTATTTATTTTTTTGAGTTGTTTTTAGTATAATTTTTTGGAAGTTTTTTTGGTGGGTTTTTCTGGTATAATTTTTTTAAAATCCAGTGAGAATTTATTGAAATGACAAGTTTGATGGTAATCCCTACACAATCAAAATGCCTTAGGGGTTTTTGTGGGTGATGAATCTATTTATATAGTCAAAAAACAAGTTTAAATAACACAAATCAAGATTTCACCTCAAATTTTTCCAACACCAGAAAATCTAAAAAATCACACTTAGTATCTTGAAGCTCGGTGGCTTGAGGCAGCTCATGCCATTGATTTGGTTATATATTCGGAAGAGGAGGAGAGAAGATTTACAAGTGAAGAAAATTGAATGCGGGCCTTCTCATAGCAGCGCTAAGGGACTAATTATTTACTCTGCTTTTACGGAACTCGAAACAACCAATCCTTCTTCATTACACAATGCCAGTACACTAGTAGCACTCAACATCGATTAATCACCAGAGCAGGAAGAGTTGCCCTCGAAGACGGGAGGAGGCAAGAGGATTACATGTCTAAGTTTCGTTTCAGCAGGTTGTTCCGGTTGCAGTTGGTTTGCAGTGTAAGTAGGTGAAATGATGTGGAGTTTTTCCAAAAAGCAGTGTGATAAAAGCCGTTTTGTCAACAGAAAGAAGCCCTTCTCTATTGCCACAACAAACTAATATACTTTGCTTGGAGTTATTGTAAAAACTTGGTCAGCCTGTGAGTCAAGCACACATAGGAAAAAGTTGGACTCCTCTGGAAACTTCTCGCAGAATGCAGGTGACATCTTTCACATTATAATTAGAGGAATAATTTATGGAAGATTTGGTAGTCGATTAACACATGACTAAATTTGGAGGAGCAGCTGGGTTTGAATTGGCTGGAGGTTTTTGTCCAACCATTGAGCAGCATGGTAAGAAGTGTGAGCAGTGTGGTCAGTAGTGTGAGCAGAGCAGAGCAGTGTGAGCCAATGTGGGCAGCAATGAGAGCAGCAAGTAGTGAACAGTGAGCAGTGTGAGAGCAGGGATTTGTTATGCAACAGAAGTATCGAGCAGCGAGCAAGCAACAGCAAATGCATTCAAACATGACAAAGGAACCAAAATTTTTAGAGCATGTGGAGACAAATGATTTAGGACAAGTGAAAAAAGTCTCATCCGCCAAAGCTGGGAAGTGGGTTTAGGTCAATGCAAAACAATATCAGGGCATTTTAAAACGAAGAGTAGCCCGACTAAAATGGGAGCAAGCAAGCAAGAAACGGTCTCAAAAGAAAAGTAATCGAGTCCTTCGCAAAAAGCACTCAAACAAGTCTCCTACACAAGCACGTGGCAACAAGAAGTCCAAAGGAAAAGCCATTGATGATTATGTCTTATATAGTCCCACATCCACACCTCTCACCTGGTCATATGATCTTTATGTGAAAGAATTGTTAAATGCAAAACAAAGGTTATAGGTTTTAGAAGCTAAAGGGTAGGAAAGAGATCATAAAATTTATATAATAATGACTGAGAAAAATTTGTTAGCAGAAAGCAATAAAATTTTAAAAGAACAAGTGGCATTGCTACAGGAAGCTCTCCTGATAGGGAAGACAGAATGGCAATGCATGAAGGTGGATGTGCAAAACATAAAGAAATCTGTAGTGGAAATTACAAAGGTGGTGAATGTGAAATCATCCCAGGATAAAGGGAAAATGATTGCCCAAATAAACAACCATGAAGAGAACGCAAGAGAAGAAACTTAAGGAGATTCCACCAAAGTTTCCAAAACTTGGGCTCAAGTTATTAGCAATTCTGCTAATAAGGAAGGAGAAACAAATATTCAGGTTGACAACATGCAAGATAGTGAAGGCAAGGAAAGACAAAATAGGGCAGCAAACAAAATTATTAAAGGGATGAAAGACTATGGGAAAAATGAATGTACTCTTGGCCTTGCCAGAGACTTCTTGAAAGACAAGTTGCTATGGCAAGGACAAATATGTCAAGCATGGAGGGTGGGTAAGTTTAATGGGGAGAGAGCCAGGCCCATAAAAGTCATTATGCCTAGCTTGCGTGATAAATATATTATTCTAAGCAAGAAACATCTCTTGAGGGGTTCTCGTTTTTTCCTAGAAGAAGATTTAACTATAAAACGACAGGAGGAAAGAAGGGAGGAAATTTTAAAGGTTAGGGTAGCAAGAGATGAAGGAAAGAGAGCATGGATTTATAAAGGCAAAGCTGTGATAGCGCAATTTGGACCTCCTTCCAAAACATAGCAACAAGAGGGTAATAAAGAAGAGGCAACAAACTCTTCAACAGGAAATCAGAAAGCAAGGTCAGTATGGGAAAATAGGGACAAAGACTCAAATGTAAGTCTTGCATGTCAAAATAAATACCGTTCAAGCCATACCCAGGTTTCCTTAAGATTAGTTTGTTGGAATGTAGAGGTTACCCATGGAGACGAGGACCTGGGTTAGGTCCTATTGCGGAAAATAGAGACATAATTTGCCTCATAGAAACACATGAGCATGAAGGGTTCAAGACACCTTTGTTTGAAGGATACTGGAAGATGGCAATGTGGAACAAGATAGCAGGGAATGGAAAAGGACACGGGGGTATCATGGTTTTAGTAAGGGAGAAAAAAGGTCATCTTATTTAGTTAGAAAAAGAAGACTCAAATAAGCAATTCATTTGGTTTAAAATATCAAAAAATGGAAACCACATCAGAATTGCAGCATGCTATTTTGCACCACATGTTTCAAAAATCTACAAAGGTAGAGGGCTTGACCACAAAGATACATTTATAGCTTTAAAAGCAGATATTGCAACATATTCGCAGCTAGCTGAAATCTTTATAGTGGGTGATTTCAATGTTAGGACTACAAGTGAGCAAGCTAGCAGATGATTGTGACCCTATTTGGCTTACAGAAGAAAGTAATCATCAGTGGGAAATAATTTCAGAGGACAAGGGCTGCAATTTATTTGGTGAACAATTGCTTACTCTATGTGGGGCCTTTTATTTAGTAATTTGTAATGGATTGACTAGATGGGAAAAGTCCAATAATTTCACTTGCAATACTTACAATGGATTAAGTGTGGTAGATTATGTAATTTTCTCGCATGGTTTGTGTCAAAAAATGGAAGAAGTTTTGGTTGGAGATCAGCTGTGGGATTTGAAATCAGATCACAAGCCAATTTATTTATGTTTCTCTTGGATTGGAAAAAAATAATTGGAGTCAAAAATTCAGCATGTCCAACAAAATCTCCCACAGGGTAGAATTCTTTTGACGCCAAAAAATTGTAATACCTTCAAAATGGTGCTAGAGAGGCTCTTTGAGAAGGAGAAAATTACAAATCAGAGCCTTCGTGTTCATGAATTAACACATTTAATTCAATGCACACTTGCAAAGTGCAAAAGAACAAAAATTAAGAAGTCTGAAACAAATTGCTTTCTGGTTAATGCTTGGTTTGACGAGGAATGCAAAAAGGCAAGGAGAATATGGAAAGAGTCAAACAAGGATAACATAAAGCTAAAATCGTACAAGTAGTTATTAAGCAAGAAAAGGACTGATTTCATGGTTTCAAGGAGGGAAGAACTAATCTTCCTTGGGAAAAATAATCCCAAATTATGTGGAAGGAGCTCCAACTGAAAAAGATACAAATTGGAAATAATATTACAGCTTCTAATGGTTTGACTATGCAAGACAACTCTATGAGTAGGTTCCCAAGGTTGACCCTCCCCCCTTGGTCAACACTGATACTGAACTCTTCACGGTAAAAGAGGTAGAGATGGGTATCAAGAAGTTGGGTGTTGGAAAAACAAAAGACTTAGCTGAACTCCAAGCAGAATATCTAAAGTAGGGCTCAAAGATTCTTGCACCTCACATTACAAAAATCTTCAACAACATCATACAACAAGGGCTCCCCACAGATTGGTCAACTAGTTTGGCAATACCTCTTTTCAAGAGCGGTGATGTCAATAATCCCTCCAATTATAGGACCATCATGATAAACCCTTTGTTTACAAAGCTATTTGGAAGCATTCTAGAAAACAAAATTAACAAGTGGGTAGAAGAAAGAGATAAGTGTGCTAAAGGGCAAGCAGGTTTTAGACCTAAACATTCCATATTTGATCATTGCATAACTTTAAGGCACATCATTGAAAAATTTGGGAGAAAAAGGAAGAAGTTTTTTGTTGCTTTGTTGATTTCAGAAAAGCTTTTGACTCGGTTCCTAGGGATAAACTTTCGCAGAGAATGGAGGAACTTGGGGTTCCTAAACATTTGAGAACAGTTGTGCATAAGCTGTATGAAGATGTGAAAGTCAAAATTAGAACTTCAGCAGGAATTTCTGAAAGTTTTAGAAGCGATATCGAGGTCAAGCAAGGTTGCCCACTGTCTCCTACCCTTTTTGGTTTATATATCGACAAGCTTGAGGAGTGGTTAAATTCGTAAGGGGGTGATGGTATTTATTTGTGCAAGTTTGTTATAAGACTTCTTTTGTATGCAGATGACCTTATTCTGATTGCTAAATTGGCTCTTGGTTTGCAAGAGCACTTACTATCCCTTGAGCATTTTTGTAGAAGTTTGGGGATGCAAGTCAATATCAGCAAAACGAAAGTAGTGGTCTTCTCTAAGAAAAGAAAGCATAACCAGCATAAGTTTTACTTTGAAGGCAACATTCTAGAAGAAGTTGCAAATTACAAATACCTCAGGATTGACTTCAACAAAAATCTAAGTTGGAATGGTTGTAGAAAGAAAAGAACTTTGGGGGGTTGGAAAGCATTTTATGCTTTTCAAAATAAATGTAGAGAGGCAAAATATGCGACTGGAAGACCACTCAAACTCTTTTTGGCTTCTAGTGATTCTGGTGATTCTCTATGGTTGTGAACTGTGGGCTAGTTGTACCTCTAACATGCAATGGAGACAAATTGAGAAAATTTAGAAGCATTTGATTACAAACAAATTTAAGATTAAAATTGCAATTCCTTATGATATCTTGTTAAGTGAAACAGTAACTGCTCATATTGAATCAATTTCTATGGTGCGAGTCATAAGGTATTTAAAAAAAATTGAGCAAATGGAAGAGGGTAGATAGCCTAAGTTTGTCTTTAATGATAGATTGTGCAAGAGCAAAAAAAGTTGGATGCAGCAAAATAACAAATGGTTTAGTAAATGGGGTATTTGCTTGAACGCGTGTCCCATAAGAAACAAAGAGATAAAAGCTTTTGTTATGGAAAAGTTCCACAAACATACTTGGGATAAGGAGCTAGGAAGAAAGAAAAATTACTATATTGAAGTGTTTAATCCCACTCATAATCATCAACCACAAGCATACATAGAGGCCAATATTTCTTGGAGAGCCAAAATTCTTATTGCTCAGTTAAGGATTATTCTCATCAACTCCATTGTGAAATAGGGCGCTGGAAAAGGCCAAAGGAAGTGTGGGAGGAAAGGGTATGCATTTTTTGTTCTTCTAGAAAAGTGGAAGCAAAAAAACATTTCATTTAAGAATGTGAGGCCTTCAAAGACAACAGGGAAAGTTATGTAGATATGCTGGCAGTCAACTCTTGGGATAATCTATTTAGTGAGGGGTTTGTCGAGAAGCTCGGAGCATTTATTGTGAAGCTTCATAGAAAAAGGGTCGAATACATCAAGTAGATGAAGAAGCAATCTGTCCGTTAAGCTATTTTTAGCCTCATGGACGTTAAAATAATTATGTCGTAAGGCGTTCCCCTCTGAAATCAACTCCCCTCCTTGCCTACGTGTCATCTTGTGCACATGTACAATTAGATGTTAGACGATTGCACAAATTTCAAGCGTTAGATCAAAATAGTTACAAATTAGTTACAAATTAGATCAAATTAGTTACGAAATAATTACAAATTAGTATGCATTAGTTAGTTACAAATTAGTATGCATTAGTTATTGGTTATTACGTGTAACGATTCACAACTAACGCTTTGCGACTACCATTCTTTGAGGCAAAAAATGGTTTACAACCACACTAACAGTTAGGGAAAACCTTGAAGCGCCCATAGTTGCATTCACAGTTAATGACAAAGCTGCACACAACCCTTCTTCCTCCATAACATCTGCAAATGGTGGAAACCAGCTAGCCACACCCTCCATGCGTGACTGAAGCCACAACCTATCACCGTCCTCTGTTTGTGTGCAACTAAAATTCGAGGAAGCGCCGAAAGGTACTGTCTTGATGCCAATTTATTAATCTTCTATTTCACATGTTCTGGGTTCATATAGTATGTTATTTTCTTGATATGCCACGAATTCTTAAAATATATTGCAGTAGGGAAAATTTGAGTCATAAGAGTTTTCTTTTGGCAGTGCATATAGTGTTTTTTGTTTTCTCTGCAATGGCGTATTCATTTTCCCCGTGTTTTTTTTAATTACCGGATTTGAAACTGTATATATGATATTTCCACTGAACTGCGCATTTGTTAAGGTGCGTGGTCGATGCAGTATTGAGGGTATGTACTGCAAACAGTCTATGGAAGGACTCATGTTGGTCAGCGTATCCCACTGCAGCACAGACTACATAATCTATGGGAAGCTATGCAACCCTTATGCATGAACGTTCATCGACATTTAGAAATAGATTAGACTATATTCTTATTAAAAAAAAACAAGGTCAGAATGCAATGGGACAGGGAAATATTTTCCTAAAGAACGGGTTCTTGTCATGACTCTACAACAGATAATTAAGCTAACTCTTTCAAAGGAAAGTATGCAACCAGAGGCGAGTCCAAGACCCTGAATGTGAGGACTCAGGCCTAAACCTTGTTGCTTGACGTAATAGAATTAAACTTAGAGGGATTACTTGTTTAAATTATTTAAAGAAAAATATGGTTCGACCTCCTTTCCAGGTTGACGAGCTTCCAAACCCCAACTATAATCAAACCCAACAAATATCAACGGAGATAATTCTAGCTAAAAGCACATCAAGAAATAGCGAATAAGTATATTGTCCGGTAACCGAGACGATTTACCAAACCAAACCCTCTGCAAAATAGCATAACCAGAAGGACATAAAGAAAATAATTGTCGATAAGCCAGCAATGTATGGCAACATTGCATAAGTTTAGAAAACGTTCTCTATGGAACATAACCTAGGAAGAGTAACTCAAGACAATACAAAATCGACCATTTTATTGCACATTAACAAGCTTAAGAGCGTAAATGTCTTTCAGTGCCAAAATTAAAACAAAGAATGGACTTATAGAAGGTAGCTATTACAATTACAGAGTTGGCCAATGTGGCTCAAAATATCAGAGGTGAAATACTCTCAAATTTAAAAAAGCTTCTTAAAAAAATATAAAAGACATGATTCATAAATAAATTAGACTATATTCTTATTAAAAAAATAATAGGGTAAAAATGCGGTGGAATAGGGAAATATTTTCCTAAAGACCAGGTTCTGGTCATGACTCTGCAACAGAGAATTAAGCTAGTTCTTTCAAAGGAAAGTGCACTGGTATCCCAAGGCATCATTTCAGCAAGGCTCCAGGCCAGGAAACCTTCATGAAAGGTGTTGTAGCTTATATTATATTTAAGCTTATTTATCACTTTTATCATAATGTGTAGTCTAAAATCACTACCGGGGTTCAACCTCAATGAAGCTCCCTTATTTTCTTTACATCCACAAAGTCTAAAAGAAATGAAGTAGTTTGTTTATTATGTATCAAAATCGCTAAAAGAACAAATATAAAAGAATCAACTCCGGTATACCCATGTGATCAAGTAAAATCATAACATAAATGGTTATATGGAGCCATAACCAAAATATATATGTGTGTGTGTGTTAAGCGATGCGCTAATCGTAATCGCAAAAATGCAGCGGGCAGTTATGTTATTACCACATAAATCATTGATTCCCGATTGTGATGAGCAGTTATATGAAATCACCCCTGGTCGAACCCAAAAACATATATATCGTGTCTTATAGTTTCGGTGGATCCTCCGTATCACAGAATGCCTCACGTACATATATATGGGTTCCCCAATTGCGATATGCAATGGTTGGACCTGATATTTTATATATTGTGTTTAATACTTCCAGCGCGTCCGACTTATCATGGATTGTAAATGTTTGTATTGATAGACCATTTAAAAGTGTCGATTGCAATTTGCGATGGCGGACTTGAAAAAATATATATTGCGTTTTATAATGCCGGCGAGTCCGTAAAGCGCTGAATGCCTATGTGTTGGTTCCTTTGCTGATTGCGGTCTGCGATAAAGATGTCGGACGTGATGGTTTATATATTATGTTTTATAACTTCGGCGCATCTGTCATATCATAAAATGTTAAGGGTTGGGTTGATATAACAATGGAAAGTGTCGATTGTGATTTGCGATGAGAAGTTAATGGAGCACTGAAAAGGTGGAACTGATGGGTTTATGCAACAGATTTAATTCTTTTTGAGTTCTGCGGTAAACCAAAGGTTTGCGTTAATTTCTTTTTCTAAAGGGAAAATCAGTGTTAAAACAAAATCCAAAGAAAAGGAAGTTGGGCATGTTTTCTTTGTATTTTGGTCGATCAAAATGCCTAATATATACATAAGCCCAATTTTTGCACAAGTCAAAGTCTAACACAGTTAATTACGGTTAAAGCGGATTAAGAATTATTAAAGCATCCATAGAGGAACTCAAGAGCCAATTAACAGAGCCAAAAAACCAGCAATTATCCTCATCTTCTAGTTCAGTTATTTATTGTTATTGTATGTTCTTTGAGGTGTCTTTTACCCTCTGTAAAATTCTAATAATTTTTACTTCAGCTAGTTAGAGAAGCAATTTAGTAGTTTGACGGTTTCAAAGATTAGCAAATGTTTCACAAATTTATTAAAAGAGGAAAACTTACAGAGAAGGGGTTCATAATTTTGGAGAACCCAGAGACTAGGCCACTATATTCCTAATATAATTGTTGATTAATGAAAGAATTAGAAGTTTCCATGAATTGTTGGGTATAATTTTGTAACCTTCTCTATCATGTGTCACCTTATGTTTTCTTCTTTCAAGTATAGTAATGAAGATGTAGTTCTTTATTTGCTTATGTAGATAAAGTCAAAATTGCTCAAAAGAGCACTCCTATACTTGAAGTTTTCACCTTCCTTTCTAAATTATAGATAAAAGTTTCTCTATAAGGCAGCATATTATATTTAACTTCTCCAAGGGTCGCAGATAGTAGTTTTTGTGTTAAGCAGCATATTGTCTATGATTCAGTGTTCATTTTCATAATTCTTCTAAGTGACAGATAATAGTTTCTGTGTTAAGTAGCATATTATCTTAAACTTCTCCTTCAAGTTTTCTTCACTCATTATTTATATCTAGCAACCAATGACATTCTGAGATTTTCTGATCACATATGTATTAACCGTTAAAGACTGAGTTTTCCAGGTCCTTCATTTTGTTGGGTTGTGTTATATTCTTTCCACGACTAACCTACGTAGTGAACTGGAGGGTTAGAGGGGGGGCAGAGCCCCCCTTCATTGCGCTAATTGCGTAGCGGGGGGGTCACAGGGGGGGCGACAGTCCCCCCTGTCCGGGGGGTTTGAGGGGGTCGGGTAGCCCCCCTCTACGGCGTCCGGGGCAGTGCCTCGGGTGTTATACGGGAATAGTGTCCATACAGATGCTGCGATTCCCACTAAGATGTGTGGCTATCTTAGAAACAAACAATCAAAGTCTACGATTGATTCCTTTTATGAAAATAGATGAGAGGAGAACCAAGCGGGCCAACCTAAGTCTTGTGCTTGATTCCCTCTCCTTCTTGATAGAGTTTTGTTGCCTGCTCTTTGTCTGCTCAGCTTCAAAAGGACCTGTAGAATCACAAAAACATACTACTATGCAAGAAACAAGGATCTAAATTCACAAATAATGTAGGATCAGATGTACATTAACCATATACAAGCATATA